>JASCZW010010706.1:0-35248 GCA_034211315.2 Aedes japonicus | reverse complement strand
TGATCGGAACACTCTTTACTCTTTGGCGCCTGTTCATAAACCATCTAGACTCATTTTTGAAAATATTAGACCCCTCTACCCTTTCGTAAACTTTATTTGATACATTTTTTAAGTATTGTGTGGGGCGTAGATTTTGGCCTCCCTTCAGAAAAGTCTACAGGGTTTATGAATGGTCACTTAGTGCAGATAATTCATGATTAAAAAAAAAATTCAGTCCCCGATGATATGTTAAGGTATTGCATCCAGACTCGATCAATCTTTTACAATATCAAGAAATGAAGATCATGGGAAAACTATTGCCATGTAATTTTTAATTTATATATGGGAAAATTCGAAGACATTTATTGTTCATCGTGAATATTTCAAACAAATACACACTACTCATAGGTTGTCAGAGCATTATAGTTTGGTTTTTGAAACAAAGTCAGCTTCATATGCCGGTAAGCAGGGAAATGCTTCATGTTCAATCAGTAAAGTTTTTCCAAAAATTAGTTGGTGAGGATGATTTTGGAAAACGTATCGACTATATCGACAAGTTTATCAAGCGGTATTTGTCTTTTCAAAAATACGGGTGAGAAATTGGCAAAGATTGCGACATTCATTAAAAAAATATATATATTTTTGATATATAAATAGACAAAAAAAAATTGAGGTTCATTAATGTGTGCGTGCAATCTACAACCAAGAATCCCGGAACAGTTCCAGTACAGTGTGAAGTATAAAAACATATCGCTTTGAATATCCTTTTAAGCTTCTGTTCACTTTTCTAAAAGCGTGTTGGAACGGTATGAGACTAATTCGGTGCATTTTGTCCCCATGGAAATGAATTAATCCACCAAACTGCCCGAAACTGCGTCCAATTGCAACTTATTGGTTCATGGTGAAGCGGAAACACAAGGAAACAAGGAGAAAGTAAAGAGTGCAAATGACATGCTTGAGAATGGGATTAAAGCATAAAAAGAGGTACCAAGAAAAACTCCACTGCAAATTCGCTATTTATTCCACAGCTGCATGAAATTTCATGGTTAATTAACTATGTTGTAATAATTTCCTATTCTCGCTTTATTTCGTTCGAAAAGTACCGGAAATTTGTTTATAAAACAAAGTTTTCTCAATTTTCTTGCAAATTTCTTTTATCTCCTTCAACAGTACAGTAGGCGGAGCGGGAGTCTGCTTTGCGCATCGGCTGTGAATTGTTGTGCCAATTCTTTGTTGCGCACTATTCTATTATCAGACATAGCGCATTATCTATTGTTCAGCGATTGTTCGAGTGAGCGAAAAAATAGAACAATAAAGTTGCGGTCAGGTGATATATTTAGTTGCTGTGGGTGTAGATCGTGCTTGATTTTGTGGTTGGTTTTGACCCGTACTATTGGTTCACCATAGTCGCCGAATCAACAAATTAAGTATTTCCTTGTTTTCCTAATGAAAATATTGAGATATGATCATAATTGTACTGTGATCGAGTGGTTTGGGTCATTATTTATTAGCTAGTTAATTACGACCCATATAATTAGTTCAGCATATGCGTCGTATCACCTTGATGTCGATTTTGTTATTGGGCATAGCGCGTTTTCTATTGTTTCGGTCATTTATTGTTTGGTGGCGTGCGTGTTCGATGCTTTATTGCGAACTGCCTTTACTATCGGGCATAGCTCGGTATCTATTTTTTTCGAAGAAGTTATGTGCGTTCTCGATCTGAATAAGCCACTTGGAACATAAAGAGTGTTCGTTTTGTTGTTTACGGAAAAGTTGTGATGTCATTAACCCTTAAAGGTGCAGGACGGACTTTTAATTTTGAAAACGCTATATCTCAACGATACCTTGACCTTTCCAGTTGAAACTTTCACTCAAATCAAGGGGAATGGTTGTCTTAAATTATGAATATATGTACCCCCCTCCAACTCATCCCCCTTCTTTTCGTGGCTGAAACTAGGTGGCTCTGAGGGTATTATTCATCATGATATTTAAATTGATTTGGTTTTTCACTTTTTTTTATGAACGGTTTTATGTTTTTTAGTAAGTTTTTAACATAAATGGAACATGGAAAGTATACAATTGGGTATAAACATCTTTTTCGGGATGTTCTAGGTCGTCCAAACACTCCTGGAATGTTGATCTTGGACGATATCTCTATGACACGTGAGCATAGGACCTACATGCATGAAACATGTTCAACAATATTCAAAAAGAGTGAAATTATTATCTGTCATCCATCTTCATTCATATCAATCGTTCAAGTCTCTCCAAATTGTCCTGGAGTTCAGGTCAAATGATCTACTAGATCAACCATGACTGGGCTACTGTCCTTAGCAACGCAGCATACCCAGCAGACTCAAAAAAGCCATACAAAGAGATTGTAATATATTTACCTTCATATAAGATGTTCTAGGTTCTCCAAATTGTGCTGGAATTCGGATAGTTCGTAGTCATTAGTTCAACCAAGCCTAATGTAATGTCCCTGACATTGTATAATATCTTCGCTGATTTATAGTCCCAGTGCGCATCGTTTTCGACCCATTTCGATTTATATTTGTTGTTCTATGTGCTCCAGGTCGTTATGGAGTTCAAGTCATAAAATCTATTGAATCAACCAGAGCTATAATATAGTTCTTATGGAAGAAGCATATTCAAACAGACTCACGGAGGTTGTGTGCATAAACATCAATCTATTTGTCTGCATATCAGTTATCCTATGTTCTCCAAATCTGCCTGGAGTTCAGATCAAATGATCTACTAGATCAACCATGTGACCCATTGGCCTTAGTAATGCAGAATACCCAGAACAGGCTCAAAGAGATTATACAAATGGAAAATAGTCCATTTCCTTCCATATAAGATGTTCTAGACTGTTCTGGAATTCAGATAGTTCGTTGCCATTAGTTCAACCAAGACCAATGTAATGCCACTCACATCGCTTATATACACAAAATGTGCGAACAAAACACTGCTAGAAGACATTATTTGCAAGAACATTTCTGAAGCATATGAATTGGATATTTGATGAATTATGTACCATCGAACACACTAAAAGCGAAAGAATGACATTTCCTAAAACACAGTGTTGGGCAGCGACGATGAAATTACAAAGTTTTACGTGAAATTCTAGAAGATAATCGCTAGAGATTTGAACCTATTCAGTATATCTTGTTAGTATGAAGTACTGTTTTCAAATGTAAAATAGTTTGATTTGGATTATCTATTTTGGTGTAATGGTTGACAAACTTTGCTCGTATGTACATTGGTCACACTGAAGTTCTTATGGAAGAAGCATATCCAATCAGGCTCACAAAGGCTGTATGGATCTATGGCAACTGTATGTTTTTTGCATGTTCGTTTGTTTATTTGATTAGATTTATTGCAAAAAATGAGAAGCATAACAAAAGATAACAAGCAAAGAATTATTTACTTCGTTTCTGAAACGACGTGTTCTATCATCCCTCTGTTTTGAAAGTGATGTGTCTACTGCTTGATTCATCAATACGATTTTTACATTTTCTGTTCATCCAAGTTTTTACAATCTGTGCAAAAAATATAACTTTTTTGATGGAGCACACAAATTGATCACAAAAACAACATTTCGTATTCGTTTTCGAAATTCTTCTTTTGAGCGTCTTTTACACCGTTTACTGATCGCCAGATCATCTTTGGATGGCTTGAAATTGACGATTTCTAGACAAAATCGTCAAAAGGTCGAAAGTAACAATTGTAAACAATGACTTGAAACGTAAATTTACTGTAAATACAGGTTTTCTATCATTTATATCTACTACTGCCGCGAAGGTACTAGCTCCCTGTATCTGTTCTGGTGTTATTTTGTTTTTGGGAGCAAGCAGATCCCAGAAATATACGCTAGAGTCATTGTTTACAAATGTTACTTTCGACCTTTTGACTATTTTGTCTAGATTTGATCTTTTGATTCGCAAATCCGGCAGCACACTATTTCCTTTTCTTTCATATGACTTTGACAGCTGAATTTATGACATTTCCAACAGTCAACATAAGTTGGTTGGCCACAGGAAAAACAAATACCTTCGTTTTCGCTTTAATGCCTGAAGAGAGCTCCTGACTAAGGTGGCCTCTAGAAACCCTATCTTTCATATGTGGAATTGCAAGCTCTTCGGCTAGAATTCGCAAATATTCCGATCGTCGCATTGAGTTTTGGCCCAACCAATTTGGAAAGATTCTGCAAAATACTAACTACGAATTTAGACACGCAAAAAAATGTTTTTAGTGGTTCGAGTTTATCTCCGGAAGCCTGGATCCTTTCCGCGCGATTTCGTATGTCGTCGAAACGTAGACAAACATAAATTAGTTTGAAACGCCTTTGTCCCATAGAGTAGGAATAAAAGTCTATTCTCCACGTTTCCTTCTTGGTCCATAATAGGTTAATGCTCATGTGATTCTTCTTGTTTCATTTGTATAATCTCTTTGAGCCTATTCTGGGTATTCTGCATTACTAAGGCCAATGGGTCACATGGTTGATCTAGTAGATCATTTGATCTGAACTCCAGGCAGATTTGGAGAACATAGGATAACTGATATGCAGACAAATAGATTGATGTTTATGCACACAACCTCCGTGAGTCTGTTTGAATATGCTTCTTCCATAAGAACTATATTATAGCTCTGGTTGATTCAATAGATTTTATGACTTGAACTCCATAACGACCTGGAGCACATAGAACAACAAATATAAATCGAAATGGGTCGAAAACGATGCGCACTGGGACTATAAATCAGCGAAGATATTATACAATGTCAGGGACATTACATTAGGCTTGGTTGAACTAATGACTACGAACTATCTGAATTCCAGCACAATTTGGAGAACCTAGAACATCTTATATGAAGGTAAATATATTACAATCTCTTTGTATGGCTTTTTTGAGTCTGCTGGGTATGCTGCGTTGCTAAGGACAGTAGCCCAGTCATGGTTGATCTAGTAGATCATTTGACCTGAACTCCAGGACAATTTGGAGAGACTTGAACGATTGATATGAATGAAGATGGATGACAGATAATAATTTCACTCTTTTTGAATATTGTTGAACATGTTTCATGCATGTAGGTCCTATGCTCACGTGTCATAGAGATATCGTCCAAGATCAACATTCCAGGAGTGTTTGGACGACCTAGAACATCCCGAAAAAGATGTTTATACCCAATTGTATACTTTCCATGTTCCATTTATGTTAAAAACTTACTAAAAAACATAAAACCGTTCATAAAAAAAGTGAAAAACCAAATCAATTTAAATATCATGATGAATAATACCCTCAGAGCCACCTAGTTTCAGCCACGAAAAGAAGGGGGATGAGTTGGAGGGGATGAGTTGGAGGAAGGTACATATATTCATAATTTAGGACAACCATTCCCCTTGATTTGAGTGAAAGTTTCAACTGGAAAGGTCAAGGCATCGTTGAGATATAGCGTTTTCAAAACTAAAAGTCCGTCCTGCACCTTTAAGGGTTAAATGGAACGCGATTTCAGTGAGAAACTGGACGGACGCCTGCGGAGTTGGGTACAGGCGACTCGTTAGGTAAAGCTTGCTTCAGATAGAATTGGAACAAAAACAATTGCCTGTATTTCAGTTATTTATTATTGAATTCAAGATCTTTTTTTATACAAATGTAGCGTTTTCTTCATACTTTTAAGAAAAAATACGGATAAAATTATTCGTCACGGTTTCGAAGGAATTCCCGAATTTTTCCTGTAACACGGCTCATTAGGCGGCGCACACCTTTTTATTTCATCGTTTTAGCTATCTTATTCCACCAGGTCTTCATCTGATTGATGTATTTGACAACCTTTCCCTTTGCCTTGAGTCTCCTCTTCATGATTGCTCAGTATTTCTCAATAGGGCGGAACTGGGGGCAGTTGGGTGGGTTAAGGTTTTTCGGAACAACCTGGACCCCTTTCTCTGCATACCTTTCTTGAACGACTTTGCTGTAATGACAGCTTGCCAAATCTGGCCAAAACATTACAGGATGGTCGTGGGATCGAATGAAAGGCAAAATTCGTTTTTGGAGACACTCTTTTTGGTATAGTTCCGACGTCATTGTCTTATTTGTAACGAAAACTTTCGTTTTTTTGCCACAGCTGCAAATGCCCTGCCAAAGCATGAAATTTCGTGCAAATTTGTCGGCAAAAACAAATTTAAATTTGGCTGGAACATCCCCCCGAGCCGTTGCCAAGTAAAATGTTTGACCTGGGATTTGCCTGAAGTCAGTCTTGACATAGGTTTCATCGTCCATCAGAAGACACCCGTCGAACTTGGCAGCACCTGGTCGTATAGCTTCCGAGCACGGATTTTGGCCACACTATTCTGTTTTATGGTCCGATTTGGCTGTTTGCTAGCTCGATACGACTTGATTCCTTCCCGGAGTCGAGTTCTTCTCACGGTACTATGGGCAGCACCGAATTTTCTGGCCAAATCACGGTCCGACAGATTGGGATTCCACTTAATCGTCTTCAAAATCTTACCACGCAGTTTCCGGTTGACAGTTCCACTCCGACGATTGGCTTGAGGCTTCCGAATTGTCGTCAATGTTTCCTTATACCGTTTGATAACGGCTAAAATATTTACCTGCACTTAGTAATTCAGAAAAAGCACCAAAAAATGAAAAAAGTGCCACTAAATTATTAGCCTGTGCCAACAAATAATGTGTGATCAGCATTAAAAATTAGGAATGAGCAATAAAGATGAGAAAAGATCTTCGATAATCTAATTAGACCGGTAAATCTATCAAATAAAGCAACAGCTATTAGTATATGTGCAATTAAATATGGCAGTATTTCCGCCAAATTATGTAATTTGAGCACTAAACTATTCGCATATGTCTTTTAATTTTGTTGGATTTTCCCATAAAAACAGTAAAATGAGCAATGGATAAATAAATATCCATTGCTCATTTTACTGTTTTTATGGGAAAATCTAACAAAATTAAAAGACATATGCGAATAGTTTAGTGCTCAAATTACATAATTTGGCGGAAATACTGCCATATTTAATTGCACATATACTAATAGCTGTTGCTTTATTTGACAGATTTACCGGTCACAATTAGATTATCCGAAGATCTTTTCTCATCTTTTATTGCTCATTCCTAATTTTTTAATGCTGATCACACATTATTTGTTGGCACAGGCCTTAATAATTTAATGGCACTTTTTTCATTTTTTATTGCTCAAATCTCTCTTTTAATTGATGATTAATTATGCTGCCGTTTGATAACGCGCCATACGGTATTTCTGGGCAATTTCAGCTGTTTAGCTAGCCTAGATGCAGACCACAATGGATTTTCCAAATAACTGTGCACAATTTTTTCCCTTCTTTCGGCTTCCATGTTGATTGTTTACAAAGTACAGTCGATTTGCGGAATGTCAAAAATACATACGTGAAGCTGACAAAATTCCCGACACGTGGGCGCCAAGAACTCCTAAATCCGTCCACCAGGAGCGCCACAATATGAGCAAAAGTTTGTTCCAATTCTAAATGAAGCAAGCCTTAGTGAGTGCTCTCAAGGACATGGAGCAAGACAGGTCATTGTAAACCATTGTATCTATATCAATAAAATTTATTTTGAAAAGGTTTGCGTCGACCATCAATTTGATTGGTTGAATCGGTTGTGTCGACACTTTGTTCCGTAAAATTTTGTTATCGGGCGTAGCGTTTTGTCTATTGTTTCGGTGGCCTATTGTTCGTTGCGCGAGTGATCGAGTGAGCATGAAAAGTCGTGGTTCGCCAGGTAGGGTGAGTCGGTGGTGAGTAAATAATTAACTGTGTTCCAAATTGTTCGTTCGCCATGCTCGTTGGACCACCCTATCTTGGAACAAACACACTAAGGTTTGTTTTTTTGCGCGGTTTTTTTTTACACGGGTTGTTTTCGGCGATAACTCCAGAACAGAACAAACATATCGACCTAATTCAAATCTCATTTTACGTTTTGGGTCAAAAGTAATCATATGGCAGTTTTTCAAAAAATTCACAATTTTTTGTGTAAATACTCAAAATTAAAAAAAATGTACTTTTACCATTGCATGGAATGGTAACGCATAGAAACAAAATCGAAGCACTATAAAATATTTAGGCATGTGAATTTATCAACTTTATATATTCTTTTTTACACGGTTCCATACTAAAAGGTATCCCCGTGCAAAAAAACCTTAGTGTACACCACTGTCCCATTTTTAAGCGACTTCAGCGGCATCCGCACTGTAGGTGTAGATCGGTACAAGTTTACTTTCAAGCGTTGAGACAAATTGACTTATTTTCCTAATGAAATACCACTATAACACCCTGTGAGTGGTCCCAATAGCATTCTTACTGTTGGTTTAAATCGGTCCAAAGCGGCTTCTCAGCACTGTTAAACATTTTCTAGTTTCCCAATGAAAATCACCATCACGCTTAGTGAGTGGCCTCAATAGCATCCCTACTGTTGGTTTAAATCGGTTCAAATCGAATATCGATACTAGTTTTCAAATATTTCACTTGACAGCTTATCGTTAACCAAAACGAACCCTGCTGCTACCCAATCCTGTTATCCAAAATAACAGTGATTTCTCGTATAAGTGCAGTGGATTCCACGGCTTCCAATAAAGCGAGTATCACGTCAACATATTCCTACCCTTTCCTTACTTGACCTGCATTCGGGCGGAGCCGGCGCCGGTATTGCCTTAGTTTGAGATCACCAGTTTTTACACATTGAAGATGTATGTTAATCCCAAGCATCATCTGTTTGCTCTCTGTGTAATAACAGCTGATCTGGCAAAAACAAAGTAGAAACTTCGGGCGGTCAATCATGCTCATGCTAAACAGTACAGTAGGCGGAGCTGCCGGAAGTCTGCCTTGAGGCCCTGATGTAAGTTTATCTCATCCCTGACCAAAGTATTCTGATTCCACTTAAACGCTTTCACGACACGCGTGTGATCCTGATCACTAATAGAACATCCATTCTGACCGCATTTCTCCTTCCGTTCGATACTCAGAGTTTCCAAGTACCGTTTAATCATACAACTCACCGTTGACTGCACGATCCGAGTTGTTTTTCGATGTCCCGATGAGAGTTAAGAATTTTCCAGGTGCTTGCGATCAATCAATTTGTGACGTTGCTTTTCTTCTTCTTCTTTCTGGTTTGCTTCGCCTCGCGAAACATATGTAAGGGCCAGAGACACGTTGATTTTCGCCGTGTTTCCAATTTTTGGAAAACTGACAGCGATAACAATACAAAAAAAAACACTAAACTACTTCTACCCAAATTTTCAAGGGAAAATACCCAATGACCCAATGTAAATAATTTCTACATCGTTTTTTCCGTTATGCTGTTTGATGTGGGAAACCCTTTATGCTCTAATTAAATATTGTTTTTTTTTTAAGGTTCGTTTGAAATTTCCGGTGGCGATAAACATGATTACGCCTTACTAAATATAAGGTCATCCGCTCATACGATCAGATATTTAAAAATATAGTTGAGCTGTGGTTCGAATTAGGGGTAAACTTAAAAATAAGAAAAATCAGAATCAGATTAGGCATGAAAGATCTAAAGGAACATCCATTCGGTATGGCACGTAAAGGGTGTCCAAAGTTAAATTGTTTAAAGTGATGCAATCGATGCAAAACAAGTCTCTCCAGCGATTGTAACGAAATATTCAGGGAATAAAAAACAATGTATAATCTTGGTTTAGTTATTTTTACTTCACTGTAATTCTTTACCAAATCCCAAAGCCCGAACTTTCTACTTAATAACATGCATAAGATTTTGTACAACGTTTGAACGGACATTTTTCTCCGCTTTCAACCATGACTTCAACATTTCCTGTTCTGTAGTGACAACCAGAGCTCGAAAAAAATGACAGCCGTCGTGAACGAAGAGTAAAAAAATATTCAGTAGGTACAATTTTCGCTCTCTTCATTTCGTTCTATCAGTCACATTCGTGTTTACTATTTTGCTATGCTTGGTCATTCCGTTGTCCTTGTGTTCCACACAACTCATTCACACCACAGCATAGGACACGGCTATTCAAGCCTCAAGAGATTTTGGTTGCTTGACTGAATGTTCTGGTAACCAGTCATTCATTTTCGCGTTCGTGAGTGATTGTTTCTGCCACAGGATTTCAAGTATTCCCGAACATGGCTGAAGGCAAAGGAAGCCAAAAGGCTAAATGGCCGAAATCGCTACAAAGTTTTTTGGGGCATTTGTTCGAGAAAAGGTATTTGCAGGATCGATTCGAGAAGTTTTGGTTTTTTCACTTCATTGATTCTCCAAATGAATCACTGTTCTTTCGTCTTCACGGTAGAACGTTGAAATTAAATGAGTTGTTTGCACTTACGTACATTCACTGCTTTCCGGAACGAATGAATGATCAAAGTAAAGCAACACAAAACAAGTTGACTCATCTTGCGCAAGAGATTCATGAAGGCAAATTTGTGTTTACTTCATGTTAGCTAAGAACAGTGCGTGATGACTAATATTTTAACTCAGTCAGGGTGCAATTTGAGAATTGAATATGATATTTTTAAGCTCTGGTGACAACTTTAGGATGCTTACAAACTTCGTGCTTCATTAAAGCCCAATATTTTTCAATTGTACGCTACTCTGGAGAGTTTGGGGAATCAAGATCCTTCGGCACGAAATTGACTCCATTTGTCTTGTACCACTCCAGAACATCCTTGGAGTAGTGACAAGAGGCTAGGTCCGGTCAAAAAATTGTAGGAACGTTGTGTGTTTTGAGAAACGCAAGCAGTCGTTTTTTCAGGCATTCAGTCATGTATACTTGACCATTTACAGTTGAAGTTGTCACGAAAGGCTTGCTCCGTTTACCACACGAACAAATTCCCTGCCAAATCATGAATTTCTTGGGGAACTTTGACACTTGCTGTTTCCTGAGAGACTCTGAAACATCGAACTTGTCTTTAGCAGTCACATACTGGTTGCCGGGAATTTTTTTGAAGTCCGCTTTTGCGTGTGTTTCATTGTCCATGATACAGCAGTGTGGTTTCGTCAACATTTGTGCATACAGCTTGTGTTTTAGCTGTTCTTTTCTGTTTTTCATTGCGGTTTGGAGCTTTCTGAACGTTGAACGAATAGAGCCCGGCTCGTTTCTTGGCTTTCTGCACGAAAATTTTTGACAAGTGCAGCTTTTTCGTGACATCCCGAACGGAACAATTGGGTTTGCGTTTAAAGGCAGCAACCATTCGCTTGTGATCCTTCACACAGTACGGAACATTTTTTCTACCACTCACCTTCTTCCAGTCGACAGTTAAACGTTCCCCGGAATGTTTTATGATACGAGACACCGTAGACTGGTGAATTTTCAACATCTTTCCGATGACTCGGTGCGGAAGTAGTTATAGACTCTCAAGTCATAGACCGGACAACGTGAATCTGGCACAATTGATGTATCCAAAACAACTGTCAAATCGTATGGGAAATGTACGTCTTGGATACAACATGGCGGCACGTTGTCCGGTCTATTACTTGAGTGTCTATAGAAGTAGTGGGTTGTCGCGGTGCGTTTGCAAAATGTTCTGGCGCACTTGCTGTTCCATCGACTCCATTTTCGAAACTACGACACATTTCACAATGAAGCTCACGCAGTGTAAACAATACACGCTGCGATCATTTCACCCAAAATTTTGTTGAATTCAACCCAAAGGGCAAAATGTTAGAGCTTATTGGAAGTGATGCAATTTAACTGTAGACACCCTTTAAAATTCTGATTTAATTCATTCTCACCTTCCAGCACCAACATCTTATTTATTATTCTACTCATAAATCCTTATAACCCTCTCGACTTTAATCATAATGTTATTAAAGGATTGCCGCTTAAGTGATATTATAAGTTTGATTTAATTATTTTTCAATTTAATTTCCATCCCTTGTTGAATGAAATACTCACGATGAATAAGAGTTTCTGTAGGATGATGTACCTAACACGAATCAAAAGATATAAATTATGATTAACAATAAACCAAACAAACTGGTACGGAATGCATATGAGATTAAATCATTTTTTTTTTTTGAAAAATCACAGAAACTTAAATTTTCTGAAAGATTATGTGCATCATTTTTCAATTCAGTAGTTTTCGCCACATATGATTTTAGGCCTAATGATTTTACGAATGTTGTTCCTGGTATAATAAAGTTGTTCCTAGTATGTATGAAGCCTGTATTATAGATGTAATTGTTTTACCTCTACAAACTTTACCGCTCTATCCAACGAAGCTCCCAATCGTGAAATCCTAACAAAACAAAAACGAATCTACTGCACGTGCAACAGCAAACTGGAAATCAGCTATCCAAATAAAATGTATGGTTTTCCCTAATGGTCTTCCGCTTGATTTGGGGGAAAATACTGCTTACGAACCTCCGCACAAATGCGCCTCACTAGCCGGGGCTAGTTCTAAGAAAGACGGAAAAAACTGATGGTAATTGTTGGATTATCCATAAGTCAAGCGGAAAATGTCGTACGTGACGATGAAGGATTTGGCCGGAATTTTATTATGTGACTTTGATAAGCTTTTTTACGAGCTGATGCTGGTGCCTGACATCACATAAACAACTCTGGTCCAATGTGAAGAGTGGTGTGGGGTGTACGGAAGGTACCAAAACTATGCATGGCGAACGCTCGTACTTGTGCTGGGCCCTCCCTCCTCTCTAATACACATTACATTTTGTCATTTCAGCTAATAAGGTCATAACATCAGATGGTGTGTTCTGCGAAATGGCGTGTATCCACTACACTCGGAATATGTCTAGGTAGTGCATAAGGAAGAAATATCGGGGAACCATAAAAACTGCCTTGACGCAGAGTGGGACATATTTGTGTACTCGTTGCTGCTTCGCAAAGAACCAAAGAGATCCGTGTCGTTTCCTTTTCAAACGCGAGTTGCCATCGCAGCAAATGCGAAAATTGTGGCATCAAATGGATTGTTTATAGTTGCGACGTGGCTAGAAGAGTAGGAAACTGTTTATTCCAGAAATATCCAGTCATTCTGCTTGATCTAGTCGACGACGGTCGTACTGCTGCAGTAAATCCGCTTTGTTCCGCCATAGTTTACTGATGGCATTAGATTTTATAACCTTGATGGTTTACCAGAATAAGCTTTCAAGTACTAAATCATCTTTACTGCCAATAGATTCGTTCTATTGAAGGTGTTTTGAATCGCATTTGTTACAAGAGTTTCACCCAAACACTGTTAAAAGAAATTTTATAGGATATTTTCTATAATTGTTGAATTAGAAGATCAAAAAGTTAGAACGCCTGATGGACATTTGCTAAGCAATCAACAATTTTTCTCCCAAATAGAGGCAATAAAAGTAAAAGTTAAATTTAATTTCATTAGTCGAAACGAATGGAATGTAATGAACGATTCCGGAGCAAATCAAGGATCGGTGTTCCGCTGCCGCCAGCTCGGCAAGCAAAGGTGAAGAAGGGTGAAGTTGAAAAAGTTTTCATCGTTCCACTTTTTGTCAATTTAATTAGCACAATTAGCAAGAGTGCTTTTCTATGGTTGATTTCATTATTGCTTGCACAATTGTTGCAGAAATGTGGTGTTTATCGTCTACTTAGAGGGGTGATTTAGTTTTATGGTGCTTGGTTTGGAGAATGATAAGTTTTGCGGAGTTGGCCATTACGGTAGATCCGGCATGTATCTGGTGGGCATCAATTTTGGCAGCGATGAGCATTCAATAATGTTAGGTCAATTTATTCAGTAATCTTCTCTATTAATCTAAGATTAATAAGTATTTTTCACAGTATTTTTCAAACCTTTTACTAATACATCTTCTAGGCAACAGAAAGCTAAAAATGCAAAGTATAACAAAATTGCGGATGAGACGCTGAATTTCAAGGAACTACATCGCCTCAGAGTATACAGTCAGATGTATACACACACGTATTAAAACAGTAAAAATAATGTTTGAAATTACCCAAAACTAAGTATTGAAAACATTCGCATTTTTTTATGGGACACACTGTAACAGCAATTAAGGGGGATATACAGTTAGAATGACCATAAAATTCAAATTTTTTATTACATAAAAAGTTAGTAAATTTCCCGTAGAATACGCTTCTGAAATATTTTTTTCGAAATTCAATCTCCAAGTGTTTCCTTTCATCGTTTTTCGAAGACGCCTTTTTCACGCGCAGCAGGTATAAGGAGACGCTTTTTCAAAATTTTCAACCCGTTTTTCTCAAAACAGCATTTTTGGAGTTTAGATGAATTAAACATTATTGCAAAATTTTATTATTATATATGGAAAAATTTAATAAAATGGCGGAAAATATGTGGATTTTTTCAAAAAAGTTACACCAAAAGTGCAAATTTTTATTTTTTATTATTTATTCAACTCATTTACTAAATGTTAATGTAATCAATGTATTTTTTTGGGTTAGCAGCTTTCAGATCAAAACTGCGACCAGGAGAGCCGGCACAAGCAAAATACATCGACTTTTTCAACGCACTCTATCGGCCGCCATTTTGTTGAAATTTTTTTGAAAAATATATTTTTGTATACTACATGGATACTGTTATAATTGTAAACAAGTTTCGATTGATTTGAGTAAAAACTTCTCCTTGAATTTTTTTTTTCAAAAATGCGTTTTTTTTCTCCATCTAACTATATATCCCCCCTTAAGGCATAAGTTCATATAGGGTTAGGGGATGTAATGTTAACCTAGCTCCTTCATTCGGCCTTTGTACCAAATGTGTCATTAATTTTGCGGTAATCAACAAAATCATGTTGGTATCAAGATGACCGATGTACTCCAAAGCAATTAAGACAATATTAATCATCTTATAGTTGTTCACTTCCGCGTAATTTTTGGTTTCTTGAACTTTTGGGGCATCACGATTTCATTGGTTATGCTGAACAGATAATCTACACGATTTCAAGTGATCTAAATTTGGCTTAATTGAATCGATAAAGCAAGTAATGCAGTCTGGATGTGCAGAAAATAGTTACACGTTACAAACTAACTGTTCACATAGCTAAAATAACAATGATTTTACAAGAAAATCGTAGACCCAATGTTCGGTACATATTTTTTTGTATGTTCCCAACTATGGCCTGTTGTATCAATAACGTAGTAAAAAGGTTGTTATTGGTAAAATTTCAAGTGGAAATGCATGAATTTGCGGTTGTTTACATTCAAGTGGCTCATCTAAATACAAATCGAAGAGACAAAATCATTGTATAGTGAATTATAATGTTTTCATTATTGAATGGCTGATAAATCATATATGAACATCATTTAAGTGCTTCGAGGCAGTTTTACTTTAGTTTGTGTTGTGAAATATTGTATTAAGTAAATCCAGTACAGCTTACAATGCCTTAATTCATAAAATTAGAAAGAAAACAGTACAAAGACTGCATTTAGTAATAAATCCATCGAATGGGACGATGTTGCATCCACGAATAGACCCAATTTGGTGCTTCTGGACCGACATTAAATCCACATCTCGAAAGTTCATGGCATTATAAAAATAGTTGTGTAACTTTTAGTGATACATGCTTCTAAATGTCTTATCTAACTTATCTTTGCAAGTGTATAACTAGTTGAATCTCGCTTACAGCTTAAAAACTTTATGAGTTATAATGAAAAATGTAATCGCTGGTTGCATAATAGGCTGAGTCAAAGGACACATACCCTATCAATTATTAATTAAAATATGTGAAAATACCGAAAATATGAATTTGAATATTCCAATAAAATAAACGAAACACGCTTATAAGGAAGAGCATAATTTATATGAATTTATTTTACTGTGACTCCAACCAGTGGCGCAACCAAGGGGGGGGGCTTGGGTTTTAAACCCCCCCCCCTTCCCCAGAACCACAAAAAAAATGAAGACTAACTATGCTACTACATATATTTTCAAAAAAAAATTACAATCTTATAAGCAAAACTTGCAACACTGCTAAATATAAATGGGTAAGCTCTCTCTTACTCTTTTCCCGTTCTCTTTAAAAAAATTTCGATTCATATTCACACACAGGCAGGACAAACCTTATTTCTACAGCAACACAACCAAGCATTATTTCACCCAGTCCGTTTTGAGCGGTTCTTCGTTCACCATTCATTGCTCCACAAAACTATATCTAGGCATACATTAATTGTTATGTTATGTATTCTCCGTGCGAGGAGTAACGATTATGATGTAGAAGGAGATGTTCGCTCATCACCATGAGGCACCAAGACTGAACAACAATGTTTTTGGCTAGAATGAAAGATGTGAAGAGAAAGTGTTGAAAGGTCCGTCAAAGTGCGGCAGGTAGGAAAATTAACAGATGTTTTTGAAAATTGAGCGAAAGGGCATGTATCCAATGGTACTCGAACCATGGACGTCAATCTTTGCCTAACATCCCACTGCGGGGTAGGTTGTAGCGACGGAACAAGTCCGCCACTTCAACAGGCAAAAATTGGCGCATGGAAAGACGCTCATGTACCACTGTGGCTTGTATAGTTTATTCTTAGCGATCTATTGTGTGCACTCTGTTTACTGATGCGCACATGGGAGAGGAACTCTCTCCTTTTTTAGGTTTGTTTTGATTCGCATCTGTAGTGATCGTCAGTCGATGCGAATCAAAACAAACCCAAAAGAGGAGAGAGTTCCTCTCCCATGTGCGCATCAGTAAACAGAGTGCACACAATAGATCGCTAAGAATAAACTATACAAGCCACAGTGGTATATGAGCGTCTTTCCATGCGTCAATTTTTGCCTGTTGAAGTGGCGGACTTGTTCCGTCGCTACAACCTACCCCGTAGTGGGATGTTAGGCAAAGATTGACGTCCATGGTTCGAGTACCATTGGATACATGCCCTTTCGCTCAATTTTCAAAAACATCTGTTAATTTTCCTACCTGCCGCACTTTGACGGACCTTTCAACACTTTCTCTTCACATCTTTCATTCTAGCCAAAAACATTGTTGTTCACTCTTGGTGCCTCATGGTGATGAGCGAACATCTCCTTCTACATCATATCTAGGATTTTTTTTTTTCAAAAGGGCGAATCTAACAATGAGAGGCTCTCTCCTCTCTCGCTCTCTTTCATTTATTACAGTAGTAGTAAAATTGATCTTTATTTTCATTGTTTGTCTTATATACTAATTTAACATCTTAAGTGTTTCAGCCCATTGGGCTCTTCAGCTTTGTTTAATGGCAAAAAGGTATATGCATCATAAGATTGGACAAATTTTCATTAACAAATTGAAAAATGCTCCCTAAAATTGCTCGTTAAATTCAACAAAATATAACCATAAAGTATATGAAATGTTCCATAGACATGTGAAAACAGCTCCATAGTATAATGAAAATTGAGCATTGGAAACCCGGATTTGTTAATTAATGATAGATGCAATGCTAAATATATCATGTATAATCTGACAATGGTTTACTTGAAAAGTAACCTTAAGCATCAATTAGTGTACCATACGGATGATGAAAAGTACCTTGATCTTGTATGGTACATTAATTGAAGCTTAAGGTTACTTTTCAACTGGATCACTGTCAGATTGCACATAATATATTTAGCATTGTATCTAACATTAATGAACATATCCGGGTTTTCAATGCTCAATTTTAATTATTCTATGGAGCTATTGTCACATGTCTATGGAACATTTCATATATTTTATGGTTTTAATTTGTTGAATTTAACGAGCAATACATTTCATTTTAGGGAGCGTTTTTCAATTTATTATTGAAAATTTATCCAATCTTATGATGCATTTATAGGGCTGCCTTTGTTTAATTGTTTGTGTTTGTTGTGTTTAAAATGTTTATGTTTTACATGAAATATTCATTTCGGCCCTTGAGGCGTTGTTAGTTTTAAAATTTGATAACCTACCTAATCTACAACTAAAATTACAATTTGAAAATCCTAGGGGTGGGGAACCAGATTCCGAATGATCTGGTGATCCGATGTTAGGCAGCGTGCCCTGTACCGATTGATAGACTCACTAAAACGATCGTCGAGCATTTTTATCTCGGCCAGACGGTGGACCTCAGATGTTCTTGTCCGCGGAGGGGTGTTCATTATCATCCTGAGGAACTTGTTTTGTACTCTCTGAAGTTTCAGGAGATGTGTTTTTGCACAACTCTCCCAGATTGGCATTGCATACTCGATGACCGGAAGTATAATTTGCTTGTAGACAGCAAGCTTATTTTTAAGGGATAATGTAGACCTTCTGTTGATCAATGGGTACAGTAGTTTCAACAGAGTATTACATTTTATGACAGGTTTGTCAACCTGATCCCTGAAAATAAGCTTGCTGTCTAGAGTGACACCAAGATAGACAGCTGATTTGGTCCATTCCACCGTTGTGTTGTTCAGGCTTATTTTACAATTCTCAGGCGGCACAAGTCTGGGAGAATTAGAATGTGGAAACAGGATGACCTGGGTTCTCGCTGCGTTGATACAAATCTTCCATTCAGTGAAGTATTCTGACAGAACATTCAGGCTTCGCTGCAGTTTCGCGGCAAGCGCTCTTATTACCCTACCATTGTGGACGACTGCGGTATCATCGGCGAACAACGACAGAGATCCATTTTCAGGGAGCGGGGGTATGTCCGAGGTGAATAGATTGAACAGAAGTGGACCTAATATACTTCCCTGTGGATCACCGGTGGAGATCTCCTGACTACCGAAAACTGCACCATTCAACGAAACACGGAATGTCCTGTCAGAGAGATAATTTTTAATAATCTTCACCAGGAAGATTGGAAGATTGTATCGCTTGAGCTTGTACTCCAAGCCATCATGCCACACATTATCGAAGGCCTTCTCGTTATCGAGAAGGGCCATAGCGGATGTTTTCGAAACAGACTTGTTCCGCCTGAGGATGTTCATGACTCGATTAAGTTGATGGACTGTTGAGCGACCATGACGGGAGCCAAATTGTTCGTCAAGCATGATGTTTAGCTCGTCGGTGGATGAAAGAAGCCGACGGTGGATCGCTTTCTCAAACAGCTTGGATACTCCTGAGAGAAGGCTGATTGGTCTATAGCTTTTGGAACACGAAGGATCTTTCCCAGGTTTCCGGATGGGTATGACTTTAGCTGACATCCAACACGAGGGGAAGTAGCTAAGTCGCAGGCATTGGTTGAAAACCATCGCCAGATGGTTATAGAACTGGGGGCTCAATTGCTTGAGCTCCAAGTTCAAGATGTTATCGAAACCTGGGGCCTTCATGTTCTTAGACGCTTTGATATAGGTCAACAATTCGTCAGCTGAGATCTCTAACTCTTCCGAGAAGTCATTGGGACTTAGATGGATGTTGTTCACAACCTCACTAACGGCAGCTTCGTGTGGACTGACGATGTTTAGTCCAAGATTGTGGGAGCTGACGAAGTGTTGACCTATCTCAACAGCCTTCTCTGCAGGAGTAATTAAGCGATCCGTGGAGCGATTGCTGTCAAGTGGGATCAACGGTGGAATGGGTCTTGGCTTAGTTTTTAAGATTTTGGTCAACTTCCAAAACGGCTTTGCACAATCTGGAAGAGAGCGGACCTTGTCGGCAAAATTGTTATTTCTGAGGTCCACCATTCTGGCCTTAATAATTTTGGTCATCCGATTGCAATGACTTTTTAAAGTAGGCAAACCAGTTCGCTGGTATTGCCTTCGAATGGCGTTGCGCAATTGAATAAGTTCTTTAGTGGGTCTATCAATGGGTACAGAGTTGCTCACCTGATCTATCACCGGTACATGTTGCTCCCGGGCCTGGGAGATCGCTTGCTCGATGCTCTGCAGCTGCCGTTCGATGTCATCAACCGAATCAAGGCGCATGTCGAAATCGATGTTGTCGTCAACGTGTTGTCGGAACCTCTCCCAACAGTGCCATTATAAATCTTCTGAGGGATTCTTTAGTACAGATAGAAACACAACAGTGCTGGCTTCCGTACTCTACAAATAGTTGAATGAAAAACGTAACGCTGAATGGAATATGAATGAAAGAGAAAGTCTAGGGTTTTTTCATTAGGGCGAATCTGCAATTGAGAGACTCTATTTGATTACTTTGGTTGCCTCTCATTGTTAGATTCGCCCTTTTGGAAAAAAAATCCTAGAAGTAATCAAAGAGAGTCTCTCAATTGCAGATTCGCCCTAATGAAAAAAAACCCTAGATATTATTAGCATTCATTACGTCCAATCGTGACGCAGGTATGTATGCTGTGGAGAAAAAAAAAGCACTGAAGAGCGAAGAGAGTAGTGAGACTCTCACAGTGAGAGGCTAGTAAAAATATTAATTCCAGAGACGTTTGTTTTTTTTGTGTTAGTGGATCTCACAATGAACTACCGACGGTTTTTGTATGAGTGAGGCTTTGTATCGATGCTGTCCTCCATTCAGTTTTAGCATGTTGCACAATTCTAGGGTTTTTTTTTCATTAGGGCCTATCTACAATTGAGAGATTCTCTCCGGGCTCGCTCTTTTTCATTCATTACAGCGCCATTATACACTCAGTAGCAAAAAAAAGCCGAACAAAGTTTTGTTAACAAAAAACTCCATGTTCAACCTCCTGTAATTTTGTCAATTATCCATATTTTTAGCTGAAAACTTCACAACAATATAAAAAATGTATAGACATTATGTGACCAAAATTTCATGTTGATAAATTTATAGAATTGAAGTTATCATAACAAATGTGAAACAAGTCATCTTTGGACATACTAATTTCAAAAACCCGTATTTCTGTGAAAAATTTAGGTAGCATATTACAAATTTCTTCATAGCTTATAAAAGTACAGAAAATAATGTGGACAAAATTTGAACTATTTCCATCAAGTGGTTTAGACTGCAGCTGGCGTCAAAGCTGACGTACCAACATGAGCATTTCCCTTTTTCACCCGATGCTGAACTTGCTGAAATATCGGTGCAAAAAAAAGCCGAGGTGAATTCATCTTATTAATACACATGATTTGTTACGCGTGAAATATCCCAAATAATTAGTGTTACCCACGAATAACTTTGCAAATATGGCATTCAGTATGAATTGGTTTGTGAAAACTACGTATACAGTGTTATACAGTATTATTAATAAAATTCACCTCGGCTTTTTTTTTGCACCGATATTTCAGCAAGGTCAGCAACGGGTGAAAAAGGGAAATGCTCATGTTGGTACGTCAACTTTGACGCCAGCTGTAGTCCAAACCACTTGATGGAAATAGTTCAAATTTTGTCCACATTATTTTCTGTACTTTTATAAGCTATGGAGAAATTTGTAATATGCTACCTAAATTTTTCACAGAAATACAGGTTTTGGAAATTGGTATGTCCAAATATACATTTTGTATAATGTTGTGAAGTTTTCAGCTAAAAATATGGATAGTTGACAAAGTTACAGGAGGTTGAACATGAAGTTTTTTGCTAACAAAATTTTGCTCGGCTTTTTTTTTGCTACTGAGTGTAAAACTTACGAGGCATTCTTTAGTACAGATCGAAACACAACAGTGCTGGCTAGCATACTCTACAAATAGTAGAATGAAAAACGTAAAGGTTTATGAATGAAAGAGAGCGAGCCCGGAGAGAATCTTTCAATTGTAGATTCGCCCTAATGAAAAAAAAAACCCTAGAATTGTCAAGTTACTTGGTGCCGATCAAGTTGACACTGTGATTTACGGGTGGTTTTTCAGTTTTTCTTCCTCTGAATCGTGACAAGTGAATTCCATAAACATGGACATTAGAACTTTCTTTACGGCAAAAACAAAGGCATCGGAAACAGGTGAGTTTAATTTTAGCTGATGGTGGCTGTTTAATTTACCGCTTTGGTGCGTCTTAGATAAAACCGACAACGATGCAGCATTGATCACAGCGGCAGCAGAAGAAAAACCCGCAGAAAGTCCCTTAAAAAGTTTCGGTATTCGGAAAGTGGTGGTATCACCGAACCGTCGACATCGGGTGGAATGGTTAGTGATGATTTTGGATTTTTCGTGGGAAAGCAGGTAAATATTTTATTTGCATTACCTTTTTTGTCCAACTAAAACATACTGCTTTTTAATTTAAATTGCAGATCAGTGATTCGCAAAAATTCATATTACTAACCAATCCAGAGTAGCCCGAGTGCACGAGATCTGGACCAAGTATATCCAGAAAAGTGCAGAGTTCTGAGTGTGCTGAGGATCATCTAATGCCATAGAAACGGGCTCACGGAGCCGCATGGTGGAACCCGTGGACGATATAGGTGACCTCGCTACCAGAGTAACCCAGGTGAATGAGACCGAGAACTTGATGACGATGGTGTTGCCGAGGATATGAATGCTGAAACCGTTGATTTGCTTGGTAGGGGGCGTAGTATCTCTGGCTTCGGCCACTTGTTCGATCTCGCGACAAGAGTAGCAAGCACTTTCCAAGACCGTAACCCTAGCAACAGTTCCAAGTTATCTGGAGGAGGAGTACTCATTGCTGTTCATCGCCGTTTCAAGGCACAGCTAATTGGCGATACATCTTGGGCCCGTATCGAACCAGTTTGGATGCAAATCAAGCTTGTTGGATACTCGCTATTCCTTTGTGTGTTATATCTTCCACCGGACAAAACGCGTGATGTTGAGTTAATCAAAAAGTATGCTGAATCGCTATATGCAATACCGAGCAGATGCTGTGGACGAGATTATAGTGATATGCGATCTTAAATTCCCAGACCTGAAATGGTGCTCGTCGGGTAGTGGATTTTGGTAGCCGGACCCGAATGCATCTCGATTCTACACAGGGAATCTCAGATTGCTCGATAGCTATAACTCAAATCTTCTACGGCAAATAAATTACGTTACCAATAAAAATGGCAAGCTTCTCGATCTCTGTTTTGTCAGCAAGGATATCCGTTGCTCCTAGTAAAAACGGTTCCTTTGCATCCCACTTTGTATCTCACGCTCGAGGTTCAGAGAGCAGATTATGACAGCATTCTCGGCGTTTTGTTGAGCATCTACTGAAATGTTACTCTTGACACCGGCCTTCTCCAAAATCGTGAGCTATGCTATGCTAAGCGGGTAGCTCCACAAACCCACCGTGGCAGTGCGCTGTATTCTAAGTATGGGAGAGTTTCACTGCGATTCCGAAACCTGCCAATTATTTGAGAAATGTTCTGGATAGGCTGAAATTAGATCCTAAATCTTCCTGGAAACATGTCAACTATCAATGGAAAGAATCTGGATTACCGTCGAGGTTGACATTCGGAGAACGCACACAGGGTCAAATTTCGCTTGCAGTGAGTAATGTATCGCTATCTAGTGATCCGTCAAACACCATCAATATTGATGATCCAATGATCCGTTCAGCTATTTCTAAAATGAAATCATCAACGTTTCCTTCACTCTGGAAAGCGGCCTACATGTTTCCTGTTTTCAAGACAGGCGACAAGTGCAACGCCGACAACTACCGAAGAATATCTGCTTAAATGCTGTAGCGGAGCTCTTCGAGTTGGTAGTTCTAGACCTAGTCTTCAATCATTGCAAGCAATATATAGCCGATCCACAGTACGGGTTCATGCCAAAGAGATCTACGACAACGAACCTTTAGACGTTCACAATATATGCGACCGATGTTATGTGTAAAGGATTCCAAACGGATACAATTTATACTGACTTGCCTTTAGCTTTCGATAAGATCAACCATCGAATTGCATTAGCGAAACTTCAGAGCCTGGGCTTTGGAGGCAGCGTTTCACGTTGGTTCTATTCTTACCTGACAGAATAACATCTAAGCTTCAGGATTGATCACTGCACATCTGGTGAATCTCTTGCCACATCCGGTATTCCACAAGGAAGTAATTTTGGGCCCCTTGTCTTCTTGCTATACTTCAATGACGTAAATCTTTATATGGAAGGCTCCAGGTTATCTTTTGCTGACTTGAAAATTAATAATCAGGTCAAGTCCATCGAAGACGCATGGTTTCTTCAACACCAACTTGATGGTGCTGAACAACCAAATAGGATGGTGCTGAATCCAACCAAGTGCTACGCTGTTTCTTTCACAAAGAAGAAGAAACCGATAATGTACGACTACCACCTTGAAGGCAGCATTATTCAACGTGAATCCGGCGTCAAGGATCTAGGAGTTTTTCATGAGAATGGGAAAGGACTTTACGGATGTCTATTGCTTGGAGTGCCTCTACTGTTCGCTGGAGCGACCCACGCTGGATTATTGTTCAGCAGTTTGGAACCCATACTAACGACTGTTTCAGAAAGTATAAGCACACCTTATTTTAACGGTCACTTTGAATATAATGAAATATTTCAACATGTTTTGGCTGCGTCCTTTTGTTTGCACATTTCTGAATGACATAGCATCAAAAAAGTGCTCAGTTTTGTGTTACCTATCAAAATGCGCGGTCTTACTCCAGAACAACGAAAAAGTATCGTGCACAAATGGTGCACTGTAAGCGGACTCTCCTTTAGAAAATTGGCCAAGGAAGAGGGTGTAAGCGTCGGAGCGGTACGATCTGCAATTCCAAAATATAGAGAACAGTGTACGTTTGAAGATGCGCCGAAGAGTGGTCGGAAATCCGGTCCTGTTAGTCCGGATATCGATAAAAAGGTCAGGGATGCCTACAAGTGAAAACCAGTGACTTCCGTTTGGGATGTTGTGAAAAAACTAGGGACCTCGTCGAGTAACGTCATGCGTGCCAAAGAATGACTTGGGCTAAAAACCTACCGGAAGCAGAAAAAACCCAAGAGGAACCCAAAACAGGCCGCGTTCGTGAAACCACGGGCCCGCAAACTCTACGATTCGTTATTGTGTAGAAATTCTGGGTGTATAATAATGGACGATGAAACGAATGTGAAACTAGAATACAAAACGCTTCCCGGACCACAATTCTATACTGTAAGCGAAGACAAGGACATCCCCGATACGAAGAAGGCAATTTTTACCGAAAAATTCGGTAAGATGGTTATGGTTTGGCAGGCAATATGCGATAGTGGTAAAACATCTAGTCCGCACATCACAACGGAGACGATGAACATTCAGAAATACGTTAAGGAATGTCTCCAGAAGCGATTATTGCCGATGTGCCTGATACTTGACCTGCACGAAGGTCAAGTAGTGTTTTGGCCTGATTTGGCGTCATGTCATTACGCAAAGGACACTTTAGAATGGTACAAAAGTCAAAATGTATGTTTCATGCCGAAAGACATGAATCCGCCGAACTGCCCGGAGACACGGCCAATCGAGACTTTTTGGGCTTTAACCAAAGCAAAGCTTCGAAAATTCATAAAATCAGCGGACGACATCCAAATTTTTTAAAAAGATTAGCCAAAAGTGGTCAAAATGGTAGGATGTACCACTGTGCAGAAGCTAATGGGTCATGTTCGAGTAAAAGTTAGGAGTCTTGGCTATGATTAAATATTTTGATTAAACGAGAGTAAAATATCATATAAAACACAAATACAAATATGATTTACCAAATTAAATGATTAAAACTAAAAAAAACATGACTTTTTTCCTAGAGGGTTTGAGCTGTTTAGTGGAATAACTGTAACTAGAAATTAGAAGAAAAATTAGTATTCTCTATTTAATTCCAACTACCTTTGCTTATCTTCGACAGATACGCGTATTTCGTCTACAATGTGCGGACTTCTTCAGTGTCTCGTACTAATAACTCGACTTAAGTAGGAAGTCGAGTAATTAGTACGAGACACTGATGAAGTCTGCACATTGTAGACGAAATACGCGTATCTGTCGAAAATAAGCAAAGGTAGTTGGAATTAAATGGAGAATACTAAATTTTCTTCTTATTTCTAATGGCTTTTTTGTTATTTTGAAAGTGTGCTTATACTCTCTGGAACAGTCTATATCTTAATTTTGTGCTATTTTTTCTCCGTCGTTTACCATGGAATAATGCACGTGAGCTGCCTAAATATGTACACCGCATTCAACTTATTTGCCTGGACACACTTGAAGTGAGGAGAGACCTATAACGCGTCATGTTTGCTCCCGATCATTTCATGGCAAAAATTTGCTGTCCGAAGCTGCTTAATCAAACACCATTTCGTCGAACAAACTATGGCGCCAACGGAGCTCTTGTTGGTATACAACGTGCATTCAATCGAATGTCATCTAGGTTTGACTTTCACCTGCCTCTCCATAGAATTAGAACTAAGTTTTTGAAGATTCTTAGGAAATATCATTAGCACAGCATTGTGTCTGTTGATAATAACAAATAAAAAACATTAGAAATCTGCTTCTCAACAAACAACTTTCCAATATTAAACAAACGGGAACAGTATACAAAGAAGTAGGGCCCATAAGGCTATTCAATTAAAATGTGCAATTTCACTATTACAAGTTGTCTATCTAAACAACAGCTGTTTTAGATCCGAATCGCGTTTCCATTTAAATTCCTTCAAATACACCAAAACGATTGGAATCAGCGGAAGAGTATTTCACATTATGCTCTAAAAGAAACCCGATTTAAGGTGAAACTCCCTTGAATCCTTAGTATTCAACATGCATGTAGTAGTACAAACCCTTTTTTGCTCTCATATGATAGTATTGGTGCATCATGAAGAAAACGGTCATGGTTGCCAGTAATTTTATTTTTTCTTTATGGAATACAGTACATTCATTTAATTATTCTCTACAATATTCACATTTTTAAAAAAGCATAAAGCCTCAAAATAAGAATCCTTTTTAAAGGTTGGGGGAGTCTGGGGCATAATAAGCAAGCTAAATATAAAGCCATACATCGAGTTGAATACAAATATTGGTGAAATTTTAAATTTTAATGTTTAGTTCTTATTTCAATCATAAACTATCGAATGAGTCTTTGAGTAACTGGCTGAAACATAAAATGTATTAAAAACGTTTGAAATTATGCATCTGAGATAATGAATGGGGATTTTGCAGTTTGAAAACCGATTCCAGTGACCTTTTCACGTCATACTTAACTCTGACAACCATCAACATTAAACATTTGACCAAAATTGAATCAAAATTTCACTTCTGATGACTGTGAATATTTAGAGTCAACTGAAACCATTTTATGGCGTTGTTCGAAAGATTGTGACATCAATTCGAGGAAATTCAATTGATATTCCCAAATAGTGTCTCCTTACAGAACCACAGCCCCTGTAATTCGGATTCCCAGAAACCAAATGCACTCAAATGGATATTGCATATAATTTTTTATAAAGAAGATATTGCACATAATTTTCATAAATGAGATTCTGCATCCAACAATGCTTCAAAAATTGAAATCGGTCAATAATTGCCAGAGTTACAATCATTTGAATTTGGTGGGTAACCGTGTACCCTGTCGAATACTTAAAGGTGTTTTTTTTGACGTAGGACTACGTCTGTGTTTTCAATACTGGGGTACACGTTCGAATTGCGAAAATTTGGAGCGTCACGAGAAATATATAGGTTTTGAACATTAATAACTAAGTCATTCCACGATTAATTTTCTAAATGTTTGCACCAATCGATCGGAACATTTTCTACGCTTCGATTTTTGAACTTTTGATTTTTAACATTCAACTATTTTTTTTTTTAATTTTTTTAATAATCATTTATTTGTACAGGCTCAATCGAATAAACTTTACAGAGCCAAATTTTCATACTTTTATACATCATTTATCTTATAACTAAAGTTAGGAGGATAGAGCCGATTACTCGCGGCCGTCTCGAGGTTAATAGGAATTACAAATTACGGATGGGAAAGAGGGTGGGAATTTAAAGTATGGTTTACATAACACATTAAATTTAAATTCTAAATTATTGAAACACTTATAACTACACAACTTTTGGTTTTCTTTTTATTCGAACATTTTTGAAAGAGAAAAAAAAAACACACGAACACAGAAAAAAATAAAACTTATACTAAACATACATGTTAAACTAACTACAATCTAATGCTAATGTTAGTCAAAAACACATAAATGAGTTTCATGTACTCCAAATCACGTACAGCCAAAATATCTCGAATTGGCACATTGGGTTGTCTACCTCGAACCCGAAGGGAATCATAAAGCCCCGATCTGACCTCACGATGCTCAGAACAAGACCAAATAACGTGATCTGCGTCCTGATAGCCTTGTCCACACTCACAGAGATTGCTGTCACTCAGCCCAACCCGGTATAAATGAGCGTTCAAAGAATAATGATTGGACATGAGGCGAGACATGACACGAATGAAGTCTCGACCCACATCCATCCCGCTAAACCAAGATTTCTTCGACACCTTTGGGATGATAGAATGTTGCCATCGCCCCAAATCTCCTTTACTCCATTTATACTGCCAGCTGACGAGTGACTGTTGACGAAAAATAGGAAAAATTCGTTGAAGGCGATTTGTCGATCACAAATATCGCCTTCCATAGCGCCCACCTTTGCAAGCGAGTCCGCTTTCTCATTGCCCGGAATTGAACAATGAGATGGGACCCATACAAAGGTGATGATAAAATAACGCGAAGATAAAGCACTTAGAAGCTCCTGTATTTTCATGAGAAAATACGAGGAGTGCTTTACCGGCCTCGAGGAGCGAATAGCCTCTATAGAACTGAGACTATCCGTGAAAATGAAGTACTGATCCGGTGGTAATGAGGCAACAATTTCTAGCGTAAAATGTATTGCCGCTAATTCAGCGACATACACGGAACAAGGAGCTTGAAGTTTACGGTTGGCGCTATAAATTTCATTAAATATACCAAAGCCTGCTGACTCCTCTATCAAAGATCCGTCAGTGAAGAACGATTTAGTGGAATCAACTTGGCCAAACTTAGCAGCAAATATCACCGGAGCAATCATAGGACGATGATGCTCTGGGATTCCACGAAGCTCCTGCTTCATGGATAAATCAAAATGAACCGAATTGTCGAAATCGGAGAAGCAAACACGATTGGAAATGTTCGGCGAAGGGTTGACATCCTGTGTTATGTACAAATGGTACAAGGTCATAGAGCGGGTTTGAGGTTCAACTCAAGGAGCTTCTCAAAATTTTCGATCACCTGGGGGTTCATAACTTCACACCTGGTGAGGAGCCGGAGAGATAATTCTGTAAACCGATCCGAGAGTGGCAACATGCCAGCCAGCACTTCAAGACTCATGGTGTGAGTCGAGTGCATGCAACCTAACGCGATACGAAGACACCGATACTGAATACGTTCCAGTTTAATGAAGTGCGACCGAGCCGCTGACTGAAAACAAAAACTACCGTATTCCATAATCGACAAAATCGTTGTCCGGTACAACGTTAGAAGATCTTGTGGATGAGCTCCCCACCAGGTTCCGGTAATTGTGCAGAGAAAATTGATCCTTGGCTGGCACTTTCGCTTCACATACTCAATATGGGATCTCCAGGTGCACTTTGAATCGAACCAGACCCCAAGATATTTAAATGACATAGAATGAGCTATCGGCTTACCCCAAATTTGAAGCTTCGGTTGTGCTGGGTTATGCTTCCTAGAAAAAACTACCAACTCAGTTTTCTCCGTAGAGAATTCGATACCTAGCTCTAGAGCCCAAGTAGACAAATTGTCCAAGGTATCCTGTAAGGGTCCTTGCAGATCGACCCCATTGGGTCCCGTGACGAGACACTACGCCGTCATCTGCAAGTTGTCTCAACGTACAGTTGTCACCTAGACAACCGTCAATGTCTTTGACATAAAAATTATACAAAAGGGGGCTTAAACATGATCCCTGGGGAGACCCATGTAGCTAAATCGTGAAGCTGTAGAGGTTCCATGAGAAAAGCTCATATGTTTCTCTGACAGCAAATTGTACAAAAATTATTCATTAATGGTGAAAAGCCACAAGCGTGGAGTTTATCTGAGAGAACTTCAACAGATACTGAATCAAAAGCCCCTTTATGTCCAAGAATACAGAAGCCATTTGCTCTTTTTTAGCAAAAGCTAACTGAATATCTGTGGAAAGCAACGCGAGACAGTCGTTCGTTCCTTACCCCTACGGAAACCATATTGAGTATCTGAAAGCAGGTTGTTCGTCTCAACCCATTTGTCCAGACGGAAGAGGATCATTTTCTCCAACAACTTTCGAATACAGGATAACATCGCGATGGGTCGATAGGAGTTGTGGTCGGACGCGGGCTTACCAGGTTTTTGAATGGCAATAACTCTCACCCGTCTCCAATCATCCGGTACAATGTTGAGTTCTAGAAACTGATTAAACAAGTTCAACATGCGCCTCTTCGCGACGTCTGGGAGGTTCTTGAGCAAGTTGAACTTGATCCTATCAGCGCCTGGAGCCGTATTGCCACATGAAAGGAGTGCGAGAGAGAACTCTACCATTGAAAAGGGTTGGCTAATCTCATCTATCGAATACGTGTTTTCGCGAGGAATCATCCGTGCCGGCACAGAATCTGGACAAACTTTTCGCGCGAATTTGAGGATCCATTGGTCCGAGTACTCTTTGCTCTCGTTGTTCGTAGTTCGGTTACGCAACTTTCGCGCCGTGTTCCAAAGAGTACTCATCGACGTTTCGCGCGATAGCCCGTTCACGAATGTTCGCCAGTAACCGCGTTTCTTGGCCTTGATGAGGCTCTTAAGTTCGCGTTCGAGAGCCGTGTATACTTCGAAGTGCTCAGGTGTTCCACGTCTACGGAAAACTTTAAACGCGTCGGACTTTTTACGGTAAACCTCGGTGCATTGCTGATCCCACCATGGAGAAGGAGGTTTCCTGCGAGATGACGTTCCTGGAACTGGTCGAGTTTGAGCTTGAAGCGCGCTGTCTAAGATCAGGTTGGAGAGGAAGTTATACTCCTCCAGCGGTGAAAGCCTTTCTACCGTCGTTACGGCTTCATCTACTGCTGTCCTAAACTTTGTCCAATCGATGTGACGGGTAAGATCATACGTGACGTTAACAGATTTCGACGGATTGAACCCGGTGGCAACCGAAATTTTTATGGGCAAGTGATCACTACCGTGGGGATCTTGAATCACATTCCATGTGCAATCCAACGATAATGAATTCGAACAAAGTGTGAGGTCTAATCTACTGCCAACTGAGGATGTACCAGCCAAACGTGTTACTTCTCCATTGTTAAGAACTGTCATATTGAAGTTGTCACAGAGGTCATATATCAGGGAAGACCGGTTGTCATCGTACAGTTCTCCCCAGCCTGTACCGTGAGAATTAAAATCTCCCATGACCAACCGCGGAGCAGGAAGAACCGAACAAACATCTGAGAGTTGTTTTCGGTTAGTGGAGGCTCTTGGAGGAATATAAACGGAAGCAATGCAAAGGCTTTTATTTTTAATAACAGCCTGACATGCGACAACTTCAATACCTGGAATTGGAGGAAAATTCACTCTATAGAAGGAGTAGCACTTTTTGATCCCCAAAAGTACTCCTCCTCCACGTGAATCCTCACGATCAAGACGAATAATATTGAAATCATGAATCGGAAGATAGATTTCGGAAGAGAGCCATGTTTCACAAAGAGCGAATGCATCACAACCGGTAGTGTGAGCTAAAAATTTAAAAGATTCCAATTTAGGAATCAAACTTCGACAATTCCACTGTAGAACAGTGATCAAATCCCCGACCTCATTTGGAAAATTATCCATCGAAGGAAATGATAGCTGCAAGAATGGGCCACTTTAATGTTAATTTCTGCAAAAAAGTTTTCACAGTGGGAAGCATTGCCATAACAATGCTTTTGAGAGGGTCAGAAATTTCGAGGTACTTAAAGATACCTTCGGCAATGTCATCACATGAGAACAGCCCACTAGGGGGCTTTTGTTCCTAAAATTGGGACTTCAGGGGTTTTGGATGTCCCCGGGAGAGATGGAAAGTCCTGGGTGTAGTTAGTACTACGAAAACCAGGTGGATTAGGATTTTCCTTTTTCCACCTTTCCTTGAATTGGGCAAGCTGGTCTCGGGCTTCTTTTCAGCAACTTTCCGTGGGCGGACGCGTCTTCGCTTCCTTGAAGCACCTTCCGGAAAGGTGAACGATGTTCCCTCTTCAGCCGAATCAAAGTCAGACTCGTCATCTGACAGAGGAGCAAAGGGATTTGTATTGGCATCGGGTGATGGTGAGGCTTTTTCACCATTTCAGCAAAGATTGCCTTGAACGCTGTTTCAGCGAGCGTTCTAATTTTTCCCCGCGTTGTTTGTACGCCGGGCACGATGAGAGAGCATGAGGAGGAGTTCCTTTACAAAAAGCGCATTTAGGTGTGCTGTCTGCGCACGCGCCATCCTCATGCTTCTCCCCGCAGTTGGAGCAGCGCGCTTTATTGCCGCAATGGGAGGTCGTATGTCCCATCTGCTGGCATTTCTGGCAGATCATGACCCGAGGTACAAACAATCGCACAGGTAGCCGAAGTTTTCCCAACTCGACGTATTGAGGGAGGGCTGAGCCAGAGAAGGTTACGCGAAACGAGTCTGACGGTGTAAACTTTTTTCGCCCTTGTTGGTCGATACTGAGCCTAGTTGGCGCACATCCAGTATCTTAACTGGGGAAGCAGAGGATTCTTAAATCTACCAACCCCCGCTTCAGCAGGATCTCAGGGGTCAGACTCGTTTCGGAGACCACACCTTCAATTTCAATACCCCGAGCTGGGATATACACTCTATATTCTAGAGTAAAGAGCTGGGAGACAGCAATCTCATTAGCTTGCTTGAGATTGGACACAACGACCCGAAGTTTATTGGGTCTGACTTTAATTATCTCGGTCACGGCCGAGAATCGCTTCGTCAGATCATCAGAAATCTGACAAACATTTAGAGGTTTCGATTTGGGCTGAAAATAAACAACCCATGGACCAGTTGAACTATCTGGATAAGCACGTGATCTGGTAACTCTATGAGCTACCTCATCATTTCGTGCCATAGATGATTCATCTTGCGATAAATCATCCATGGCTCGCTTGTGGGAGCTTATCACGCTCAACCACTAACGTAATTATCTACAATCAATCACAGATAAACAAACTAAACCTAAACAAAAAACTAAAACTAAATACACTCTCACACACACTATCAATCACTCTCCACACTCACACACACACTACGATAAAAATCGCTTATCTTATATACTACTAAAAAACTTCTCTTATATGTATCACGGATCTACTGCAGCTGGGCGACGAATGTGTGCTGCTGCTGCCGAGCGACGATGAGTGACCGCGTGTACCGTCTAAGCGTGGAGCTAAACGATGACGATGATGTTGCTGGTCGGTGGTAGTTGGTGGATGGAAGAATGCACGCTTCACACGATGGGCTGCTGGTATGCGTGCCGTATAGATGCGGCACAATATGGCTTCTCGATCGTAGGCAATATTTCTAATTGCAATCAATGACGTTGTTGCACCACTTATCACACAATGTCCTCTTCTTCAGCAAACCAAGATTGATTTCACTCGCGACGATTTAACTGGCGATCGACAAAAACTAATACTGAAAACTGTAAATAACTCGTAAAAAGCTTCCAAAGCAACGGAAAGCGGACCGAACGAACTGAACCGTTCGCTTGTTCACTGGGCAATGAACATTCAACTATTGACATTAACGCAAATATAAGGTGATGTCTTATAATGCCGATTTTTCAGAGTAAATTTACCAAATACACAGTACTTCGCTATCACAGACTTCAAATTTAAGTAAGGAACGTCTCACATGCAGCAGTGCACGATATAAAACAGGGACACCTTCAAATTTTCTTCATTCGCTCGGCAGCCATGGAGCTGTGCAGAGCGGCAATGGGCCAGTACTGCTCTGACAGATGACGGTTGCAAGTACCCTGCAGAAAAGTACGCGGGCGAGCAACCAGCTAGAATGATGACTCAGCGGCTGTCGCAAGCAAGTGGCTTTTTAATGCAGTCGTGCCAAGCTCGTGGCAAATTTATCAAATCTGAATCCAGTTGGTAGTCATATCACGATATGATGTACATGTATATGCAGGGCTCGTAGCGAGTCACTTTTTAGTGACTTAGTCACTATTTTGATGCTAGTCACTAAAAAGTCACTATTGACATAAAAAAGTCACTAAAGTCACTATTTTACTTAAAATGGTCACTAAAGTCACTATTTTCGTTCCTCCTTTGTTGAACAAGAAAAATCAAAACGATAAAAAAAAATTTCTGGCAACCAATTACGCTAACTCCGATAGTAAACACTAAATTGCGTATTTTTTAACCAACGTGTGGATCTGACAGTACAACAATCTATATCGCTTTCTCTTTCATCCGCGCTTTTGAAAACTTCTCTTTCTAACCTGAAAAACAACTATAGCCATCGATTTCGTGTGGTGTCTTGGGTGCGTGCAGAACGTTGAAAAGTTTGCTGCGTCGAAATTTGCAATTTTCCGCGTCGTGCCGAATTTGTAGTTTGTGCCGAATTTGTAGTCCTAGTCCGTGTCAAATTTATAGTCCGTATCGTATTTGGATTCCGTTCCGTTTTTATAATAACCCAGAACTATTCTGCTGGATCGCCGTCGTCGCAACACAGGAATTGAGCTGAATATTCTGCTGTGCGTTTCGTGTGGAGCCCCGGTCTACGATCACTGTTAATGTGGTTATGTTCCAAGTCCGGTGACTATCTGGTCATTCTTAGGTTGAGGTAAATGAATAATAAATCAAATGTGTTGAAGCATACATGTAGTAATTGGAACATAAATTATTTCAGCCATCTCTGTGTGAAACCAGCGTCGAGCTTTTGTTCCGGTTCGCAGAATTATTGAATTCCGGTAAGGTAAGCATGCTTTGCTATAACCAGTACAATGATTCCCTGTAACCTCAAAACTACCTGCACAATTTATATAAAATTCTAAATTTTGTTTGTATTCAAAATTAATTATCTTCATTCAAACAAAATACAGTTTTAAGCCTCAACATTAGAAATTTATTCCTATTGAACAAGTAGATTTGAGGTTAAATAATCGCCACTAGTAATAGTGGAAGTAGTTGGGATAAAATATTTGAATAATGTGATTACTTTTCCAATTGACTGAGAAACCAATTTAAACAATTATTTTTCACAAATATGTTGATCCTTTACACTTATAGTCCAATAGTGGGGGACCCGCCACTTGTGGATGTTCCCTAAAGCATCAATGGAATGCACCTCTATATTGTATGTTCGGAAGTAAGTTAGAAAACCTCTACTACCGAAAATGGATTTTGCTCGAATCTAGGCAAAATACCTAACTTCGGAAGTAGTGCGCTCTACAGCGCATCATCATGCGATTTGAGCGCCCCACTTCCGAAGTTAGGTATTTTGCCTAGATTCGAAGCAAAATCCATTTTCGGTAGTAGAGACTTTCTAATTTACTTCCGAACATACAATATATAGTCAAATTT
>JASCZW010010705.1:0-35249 GCA_034211315.2 Aedes japonicus | reverse complement strand
TCAATTATTTTTTTCAAATAAAAAGGAAAATCAGACAAAACAAACTATTTCCAGAAGTCTGCGTAAAGTCGACATCCACTTCATTCGATTTTCGGAACATTTCCTGTGTGTAGTGCATTTGATCTGATTCTAATGCAGCTATTCCACAAATCGCAATTAATCTATTGATTCTTCCAGTATGTAGGGAAAAGCGGGCAAAACGGTCAATAAGTGATGTTTACACAAAACGACATACTCTCCATTCAGTTCTCCGGACAGTTTCACAATATTTTTATAGATTCTAATATGCCCAAATTTCCAAAACCACATGGCATATCTAGTACTTTCAGTAGGTGGGGAATATCAGGCAAAATGGACAATTCCTGACGTTTTTACAAGACGATATTACCTCCATTGGATTTTCCAGACATTTCCACAAAAGAACAGCACAAATGGATGCAATAATATCAGAGCTAATATGATAAATATGTGATTATTCAATTTTTCTTCCGAAAATAAGAGAAAATCGGGCAAAATGAGTTATTTCCCGGGGTCTGCCCAAGATGAAGCCATCACCATTCGATTCCTCGCATTTTTTTTACATAAGATATGCTGTTTTACAGGGCACTTATCCAACGGTCTTTAATTAGTTGTGATTTTGGGTCCCATTTTTCCCACTCTGCGCAGGCTGTCAATTGACAAGAACTTGGAACGGTATGTTAGATAAATTCCTAACAAAACAACTCTTTAGCTGGGAAAATTAAATTGGTAGTCCTTAGAAGAACGAATTTTCAATGATCCTTGTATGTTCGATCTTCTATGGAACTGTCGTATTTGCTTAAATTTTGAAACAATTCATTAGCCAGCAATACTAGCGTCATGTTTGCAACAGTTGTTAGCACATAATTGAAATCAACTTTCTGCTTGTTACTTCACAGATTTTTTTTTAAATTTATTTTAACAGGCTTTTAAATTCCCACCTCGTTTAATTGTAAGCCAAAGGAAAAGTAAACAAGGAATTTGTTTGCAATCTTTCATACAACAGGCTAGATTTAGGCCAAATCTAGCATTCCTTTTATGTGCATTAGACAACGCAGAAAATTGAATATTTCTTTCAAACTGTGTGGTAACTGGACATGCTAATGTTTCTAATTAAGGCAATTTTTGCACACATTGGCGATTATGATGCTGGTTGGCTTATACCGTTCATACCACTCAACCGCCTAACCGAAAGATGGGTGCCAACTAGATCCCACTTATTTCGCTCGTGGTAGCGCCAACCGACTGTCTACAAATTCACCACTGGCTTGGTTAATCGACTGCCAATCACACGACTGAACAACCATTGGTAGCCCAGCCAAAAGCGAGCTGAGACATCAGCTACCTGACCAATGTTTGCTCGGCAGTGCACTCTCCAGGGTGCTTGTCACAGCCAGCTGCAATATTGGCTTATTGCCGCTAGGCACAACTTCGTTACTGTTGAAAGAATGAAGCGATTGCTGAAGGTGTACCCCTTATTCATTGCTGCATACAGCGTTGCCAAGTATATTTTTACAAAGTCAGAAAGTATATGAAATGAAAATCAGGATTTTCATTTTGTTTCATAAACGATATTAATAAAAATATAATGTTTATAAGAAAAACCAGCTGCATAACATGTCTTTGTCTCTTTCAGTTTCATAAATGGTAAAGTTGTATTTTGATGTATTTTTTGCGAAAACTTAACTTACAAGCTGATTGAGACCTGCGAGAAAGTGATATAAAAAACTCAAAAAGTAAAGCGCGAAGTTTAACAAATACGGTATAGTTTTGGTGAAGAGCGGGTCAGAATAGATTTGTTATTGAATGATTTTGACAATTCCATTCCAGAGCAGCCAACTAGTAAAAGATTTGGCGAACTCCCCCTACTTCGACTAATTTGTTATTTCGATTAATATTAATTAGATGGTATAAATTACGTTAATCAGGAAAAACAGTTTTTTATCAAAATCTGCAAAAAAATTGGTGCTTAATGGGATTTCAAACGTATGCTAAAGTCTGGAAAATCCTGAAAAATCTGGAAAATTGGCATCGCGTACGCACATGACAGTGTGACCTTCTCACTACGCATTTCTGAAGTCTGTGATAGGAAAGAACCTGTGTAACCATTATTTTCAATAATGTTGGGTTCCAAAGATTTAGTTTGATATTGAAATTGTAGAAATGTTATCAACCGATGTTATCGATTGGTGCAAAAAATTTCGATTGGTGCAAAAAACCGACTGAGATATTAACGCTCAAAACCTGACAAATTTTCGTGACGGTCAAAGACAAAGATGTAATCCTACGTCATAAATTCAAGCAATTCTAATACGTGCTCATAAGTGAGTAGAAGATTCGCCAAATTTAAACCACTCTCCGACATTCGTCAATGCTCTCATCGTAACGGGTGTTCAATAAAAAATGAAAAAAATTTCAATCATATAGTAAAAAAAAATAAATTCAACGAATTCAGTATTTTTCATTGAAAACATAATGTTTATTCTTCAAAAAAAAAACCGTCAATGAAGATTGGAGAAGAGGGCCCTCGTCAGCCGTTACGACGCCAGCCCAATCCGCGCTGCTCTCCGCCAGAGCGCTGGGCGGCACTGACGTCCATCTTCGGATACAATCCGGATCACCTCGCGGTCAACTGGCTACATATCCGCGGCCCGCCAATTATTTTGTGTACACTTTAGGGCACTGCGGGAGCCGAAAAATCCTCAATGGGACGGCACTGGAGCAAGTTGGTCGGGTACCTTTCTTTCGGCGTGCCCGGTAAATCTTCACGACAGATGATGTCCTACCATCTTGAGGTTCAATGGTGAATCATGGTATGGAAACGGTGCTGTTTCGGCCGGCGTCGTACACTCGTTCCGTCCGTGTTGTCAGGCGGCATTTTCCAGCGCTTGCTCCTTCTTCTTCTTCGTGCATTATCTTCGCCGGACGGCCGCTACCGGCCTTCCGCTCCACCTTTCGGGGATGCCAGGCATCCCGGTGGCTTCTGTACTCACGGGCACAATTTCAATCGTCCCGTAAAGTGGTCTACCGTAAACTCTTTCCGCAGTATTGATCGTGCGTTTCGTAAAACCAGTACAACACGCTCGCGGAGTGCGCCAGCAGTTTTGACGCCATCTTCGATTGGGCTGACAGCTCAGGCGAAAGAAAACATGCCAGCCGACAGGGGTCCGAAGGCAATTCTCTTGGAGAGAACAAAAATTACTCTCTTTCCTTTAATAACAGAGAGGTATTGAAATCATTCTAATTATTTTTGAACACCCTTTAGATATAAGGGGGTCATTGTTACCTAATGCCGTTCGATGGAATCATGGTTGGAGTAGAGTACAATTCCGTTATGCTCGCTGTGGCCCTCTGATATTCAAATGAAAGGGAGGCCTCGAGCAGTCAACCACTCCATTCAAAAGCATGGCAATGAATACCGCTTTTGTTTTCTATTTTACAGTGATCGGAAAACGGCGGGAGATTTTGTCGATCACGCCATGGTAGATTACGCAATGCCATCAGGTTAAACTTGCGCTGTATATTTTCGATCCTCAAGCTCCTAGTCAACTGATTAGAAAACCAGACCAAGGAGGCCTAATTATCGGTCTTACAAGTAAGCAATAGAGTGCTTTTAGGAAGCACGGGTCAGTAAAGTCTCTTGAGATTTTCGACATAAACTCTAGCTGTCTCTTAGCTTAAGAGATATAACAACAAAATTTTAGAGGTTTAACGATAATTTATGATCCGTAGAACACTTGAACCGTTCAACTTGGTTCTATGAAGACGATGCCATCAGAGGTAACGTCGAAAATAATTGGTTGCTTGATACGACATAATCATACATTTTAAAATGCTGATCGGTAACTTATTCCGACGCGATACAACTCGGTGAATCGATCAATATTGATTTTATACAACAAGTTTTCAAAGAATAAATATGTAATATTTTTTTTCAATTATACTAACTAATCAAGTAGAATGTAAATTGATGCATGATGTGTTTTTTAAGTATACCGGTTTTATATGAATAATCATATATATATATATACTTAGAATACAAAACGTTGGTATACATCAAATTATAACATTCTTCTTTCCACTAAACGCCAGTTATAGTTCAATAGTTTGTTTTACATTATTTTGGAACAGCTTTTTTCTCTGTTTGTTATCACAACTTCCGCCACAGTGTCAAACTCAACCGGAAATGTCTTTCAGTAGAGTTATTCAAACGAAAGAGTACACCAATCCTTTTCAAAACTTTGCCCTGAATTGTTCATTGGGTGAAATCCACCCACTAACAGTGGTCAATATTACATTGTGCTGGCTCATTTCCGTGAAATTTCCACCATGGCAATACCCACTGGCAATATATTCTCTACAATTGTGAATGGCTGCAAACTGAGAGAGTGGCTTTTCATCATTGCTGAAATATGTAAACAAACATCGCGTTCGACAGTAAACATTCTCCATCCCCTCCTGCACTTTTAGTTTTTCCAACCGAATGCCATCGAACAACGACTTCAACACGAAAACGCCACCGTGCTGAGTGAAACAAAATTACAACTCAACATCCACCGTATTGAACCGGCGTGCTCAAATATTGACACTCGAGCGGTTAGTCTGCACATTTCTATGCGGCTCGAGTTTGATTCATATTGTGTGGCTTTCCCAGGATGCAGCGCCATTCGCCAGTCGTACTTTCCTGATGAGGGGAAAATGCACAATCTGGCACGTTTTCCACGGTGCCACAGCCAAATGCTCCACTGCGATGGTGAAGGCCATCATTTTGGGCGGCTAGAAATATTATCAGCCCATCAATATTCCGGTTTTCAGCCCTGATTGGGAAATCGATCCCTGAATTTTGTTCATCACTTTTATTTTCGCCACTGGCATTGACTTACTGACTGAACACTAATTTGCATCTTCCCTTCAATCGATGCAAACGGTGCAACCAGAGCAGATGCCCTTCGTTTTCGGAAATCCACCGCAAAAACGGAGAGTCCAGTTACGACTGATTGACGTTTTGCTTTCGCTCATTCGCTATGACTCTGACGTGGTCGTTGTTCCTGATTTCAACTTTTTCTCCATTTTTTCTTCTCCTATTTCCAGGCACATCGTACGGTAACTCACTGTCCGATTCGTTGTATTCGAGATCCAGACTTTATCCGACAACCCACCGATGATTCAGCCAAAGTTCACCTCCCATTCCCAGCAGATGCGGGCCGTCGTTGGCGATCTGACAATTACGCTTCCGTGCGAGTGTGGAAAATCTCCGGTAAGTACTGAGGGGTGGGCACTGGAGTGGCCCAAAACCAATGAACGGGAGCTGGATTGTGTTCGGTTTCCAGCTTAATCTATAGCCAACCGAACATAGGCCAAAAATCGATCCGTTGTTCGCTGTCAGCAAGAAGTTAGCAATTTTGAGTGTTCAGACGCGAGATCAAAGACGGTTTGAACTGCATCGATGGATGTTTGAAAACATTTTCGACTGATTGAACGAAAGAAAGCAGAGGGCAAGTACTAAGGATACTGTAATGGTAATGTTGGCAGCTTTCGCTGTTAAAAGGGAAATTGTTTTTTTTTTCCAATTCGCCAATTCAGCAAGTATGACCTAGAACAACAAATATTATTTTGTCAAATTTGAAGGAAAGTAGAAGCAAATATAATGTAATGAAACATGTTTCAGGGCGAATAGCAAGCTGTGAGCTGAAATTAAATCAATGTCTACAATTTTATTGTAAAACTAGCTGAACCCAGTCCGAACCTTGCTAAGCTCGCTAAATAAATAAAAGTTTAATAGAACTGGTGCTTTTATGGTTTTTTTTTTTCAAGAATAAGTTGTGTTAAAATATTTCCGTTTGCTATTGTGTGTAATTTCTGCATATAATGAACGTAATTTTCTCTTGAATAACCTTAGATTAGGTTCTTATGCATACTGACTTACTGAGGGCAACTCAAGCATCCTCCATTCTTGACAAAGAAGGGGTTCAAACTTCTGTCAGAACTTCTGCTCACCCGTGAAAAACACATTATGTGTTTTAGTAGCCTGGATAATTATCATGTTTGTATGAAATTTTTCTTTCATTTTTATGAGATCCCCCTCCCCCCTCCAGGAATGGGAGACGTCTCAAACCACCATAGAAAAAAATCCTTCCTCCCAATACCCCCACATGTCAAATTTGGTTCCATTTGCTTGATTAGCTCTTGAGTTATGCTGAAATTTGTGTTTCATTTGTATGAGAGCCCCCACTTTCAGAGAAGAGAGGGGTTTCCTCATATCAAAAGAACCATCTTCGGCTCCGAAAACCCCACCATACAAAACTTCACGCTGCTCGGTTCAGTAGGTTTTGAGTCTATAAGGACAGGCAGAAATTCATTTCTATATATATATTTTAGATTTTAGATATTTACAAAAAAAAAAAAAATACACAAAATTTTATACACCTATGACGGTACTTCAAACCACTGTTCTTCACTAATTACCCATTTCCAGCTTCCTTCCTAGTTAAGCGGGTATTTTTGATCGCTTTTAAGCTGGATTGATCGCAGCAAGCCGTGCTTTGAAACTGATGTGTTTTGTTTTTGCTGTGCCTTTTTCGTGAAAAAAAAATCCTTTTTCAATGGTAGAACTCTCCCTCGCTCTCCTTACGTGTGGCAATACGGCTCCAGGAGCTGATAGGATCAAGTTCAACTTGCTTAAGAACCTCCCAGACGTCGCTTAGAGGCGCATGTTGAACTTGTTTAATCAGTTTCTCGAACTCAACATTGTAGCGGATGATTGGAGACGGGTGAGAGTTATTGCCATTCAAAAACCTGGTAAGCCCGCGTCCGACCACAACTCCTATCGGCTCATCACGATGTTATCCTGTATTCGAAAGTTGTTGGAGAAAATGATCCTTTTCCGTCTGGACAAATGGGTTGAGACGAACAACCTGCTTTCAGATACTCAATATGGTTTCCGTAGGGGTAAGGGAACGAACGACTGTCTCGCGTTGCTTTCCACGGATATTCAGTTAGCTTTAGCTAAAAAAGAGCAAATGGCTTCTGTATTCTTGGATATCAAGGGGGCTTTTGATTCAGTATCTGTTGAAGTTCTTTCAGATAACCTCAACGCTTGTGGCTTTTCATCATTAATGAATAATTTTTGTACAATGTTGCTGTCAGAGAAACATATGAGCTTTTCTCATGGAACCTCTACAGCTTCACGATTTAGCTACATGGGTCTCCCTCAGGGATCATGTTTAAGCCCCCTTTTGTATAATTTTTATGTCAAAGACATTGACGGTTGTCTAGGTGACAACTGTACGTTGAGACAACTTGCAGATGACGGCGTAGTGTCTGTCACGGGACCCAATGGGGTCGATCTGCAAGGACCCTTACAGGATACCTTAGACAATTTGTCTACTTGGGCTCTAGAGCTAGGTATCGAATTCTCGACGTTGAAAACTGAGTTGGTAGTTTTTTTCTAGGAAGCATAACCCAGCACAACCGAAGCTTCAAATTTGGGGTCAGCCGATAACTCATTCTATGTCATTCAAATATCTTGGGGTCTGGTTAGATTCAAAGTGCACCTGGAGATCCCACATTGATTATGTGAAGCGAAAGTGCCAGCAAAGGATCAACTTCCTTCGAACAATTACCGGGACCTGGTGGGGACCACATCCGCAAGATCTTCTAACGTTGTACCGGACAACGATTGCTTCGGTTTTAGAATATGGTAGTTTTTGTTTTCAGTCAGTGGCTCGGTCGCACATAATTAAACTGGAACGTATTCAGTATCGGTGTCTTCGCATCACGTTAGGTTGCATGCACTCGACTCACACCATGAGTCTTGAAGTGCTGGCTGGCATGTTGCCACTCTCGGATCGGTTTTCAGAATTATCCCTCCCGATCCTCACCAGATGTGAAGTTATAAATCTCCAGGTGATCGAAAATTTTGAGAAGCTCCTTGTGTTGAATCTTCAAACCCGCTTCATGACCTTGTACCATTTCCCAAGTAGCACACAAAGATCATAATTAGTTGTAGTAACTTGATAATGACTTAGCAAGTCATATTTATGTTTTCTCAACTGAATTGCAACATGTGTGATACTAGGGTTGTACATACACAGATAAAAAGAAACATTGAATTTTCTGCGTTATCTAATGCACATAAAAGGAATGTTAGATTTGCCAGAATATAATGGGATATTTCATGTAAATTTAAACCAGATAACGCCTGAATCCAGCCTGTTGTATGAAAGATTGCCAATATTGTTGTATGGCACATGAAAAGTTGCAAACAATTTCGTTGTTTACGGCTCCTTTAGCTTGGATTTAAACGAGGGGATATTTTACACGCCTGTTAAAATAAATTATTTTTTTCTGTGTAACACAGGATGTCAGCTCTTCGCCGAACATTTCCAATCGTGTTTGCTTCTCCGATTTCGACAATTCGGTTCATTTTGATTTATCCATGAAGTAGGTGTTTTGTGGAATCCCAGAGCATCATCGTCCTATGACTGCTCCGGTAATATATGCGGCAAAATTTGGCCAAGTTGATCACACTTAATCGTTCTTCACTGACGGATCTTTGATAGAGGAGTCGGCAGGCTTTGGAATATTTAATGAAATTTATAGCGCCAACCGTAAATTTCAAGCTCCTTGTTCCGTATATGATGCTGAATTAGCAGCAATACACTTTAAGCTAGAAATCGTTGCCTCATTAACACCGGATCAGTACTTTATTTTGACGGATAGTCTCAGTTCTGTACAGGTTATTTGCTCATTGAGGCCGGTAAAGCACTCCTCGTATTTTCTCATGAAAATACAGGAGCTTCTAACTGCTTTATCTTCGCGTTATTTTATCGTCACCTTTGTATGGGTCCCATCTCATTGTTCAATTCCGGGCAATGAGAAAGCGGACTCGCTTGCAGAGGTCGGCGCTATGGAAGGCGATATTTGTGATCGACAAATCGCCTTCAACGAATTTTTTACTATTTTTTGTCAACAGTCACTCGTCAGCTTGCAGTATAAATAGATTAAAGGAGATTTGTGGCGATGGCAACATTCTATCATCCCAAAGGTGTCGAATAAAGCTTGGTTTAGCGGGATGGATGTGGGTCGAGACTTCATTCGTGTCATGTCTCGCCTCATGTCCAATCATTATTCTTTGAACGCTCATTTATACCAGGTTGGGCTGAGCGACAGCAATCTCTGTGAGTGTGGACAAGGCTATCAGGACGCAGATCACGTTATTTGGTCTTGTGCTGAACATTGTGGAGTCAGATCTGAGCTTTATGATTCCCTTCGGGCTAGAGGTAGACAACCCAATGTGCCAATTCGAGATATTTTGGCTGTACGTGATTTGGAGTACATGAAACTCATTTATGTGTTTTTGACTAACATTAGCCTTAGATTGTAGTTAGTTTAACCTGTATGTTAACTTTAAGTTTTTTTTAGCTGTGTATGTGTGTGTGTTTTTTTTCTTTTTCATAAAATGTTCACGTCAAAAGAAAACCATAAATTGTATAGTTATAAGTGTTTAGATAATTTAGAATTTGAATTTTATGTGTTATGTAAACCATACTTTAGATTCCCATCCGTAATTTGTAATTCCTATTAACTTTGAGACGGCCGCAAGTAATCGGCTCTATCCTCCTAACTTTAGTTTTAAGATAAATGATGTATAAGAATATGAAAATTTGGCTCTTTAAAGTTAATTCGATTGAGCCTGTACAAATAAATGACTGTGGACACCCTTTATTTCCAACCAATTCAACTCCCAATCTTGCAAACAGCTAACGCAATCGGACTGTTTTGTTTTTCCTCCTTGGTAATAGAATGGGATGTGAATAATGCATAGCTCATTAAAATACATCCGCAATATTTGCAGCTCTAAAAATGTTTCGAAATGTTCCTATGCTTATTTGTCAATATCATTATGTCACTAATGTTGCGAAGGCCAGCAGGCATGCGAAAGAGCAACGGGACTGACAGGGTTAATCGACCTATTTGCGTGTCCCTTTCGGATTCGAATTCGGTATGCAGCAAAGCTGTCATGCGAAGCTGTCATGCGAAGTTGTCATGCGTGAAATTGTCATACGAATTATCACTATTGTTATGTTTGAAAAGAAGAACAATCGTGAATTTGTGATTCGAAAATATTCCCTAGTATTATGTAATTAATATTATTTAACATAATTACTTATTGTATAATTGCCTGTAATTGAACATAAATACTTATTGAAATCACAGTTCACAGATTGTACGCACACAAACACTTGTGGAACGAAAATTGAACGTAAAAGACTAAGAAATGTAGGTAACCTAAAATTTATGTCATGCAACATCACTTAATACTAATTAAAACAATTCTAGCTTAAAGCTTACTCTAAAGAATAAATTGAGTTTGCTATTGAGGGTCCGAAACGTTCCGTTGCCGTAACAACTATAAATTAATACATCTAAATACACAAATCAATCCAAATGTATCTGCACCACCAAAATCGTCTGAGTGAAAAGTTAAAATTTTATTATAAGCATTGAAGGACTACCCTAGTCAGCATCCAATCATCCGAAGCCATCATATGGCTAAAGTAAGTAGTTTTCGAGTTTAGGCATTCGTTTTATAGTGGAATGGTTTTTCTCGATAGCCAGATTGTCTCCCTATCAACAAAGAACTACTAGGGTAGGGAACGGCTTCAGCACCCCGGGATCCTATTCCAAGCACGGGGTAAACGTAAACCTACAACGCTCATTTTTTGCAGTATGATGCTCCATCTAGAAGCTTATATTGCAAAAAATGAGCGTTGTAGGTTAACGTTGACCCCGTGCTTGGGATAGGATCCCGGGGTGCTGCTGCCATTCCCTAACCTATTTAAATATTTTAGCAACTTGTTTCTCACAACAAGTCCAAAAAAAAAATCTCTAATGTGAGCAAATATTTCTAAGTTCATCTATTGTGGGTGATCACCTTAATCTGCAATTACTTATAATAAAGCAGCCAGTTATTAACCAATTCACCGGATTGCTTGATCAATGAAACACTATTGACAAAGTAATCATTAAACTTAGATGCAGTTGCTTATTCAGACTGTTCTATTGTGCCGCAAAAAGGTTTTTTTTTTTCTTTTTTTTTAAATACTTTATTATAAACCGCAAAAAGTTATGATTCGCCATTTGCAGCTCTTGGGTTTTAATAAAGACAAGCATACTCAACGGACTTCGTTCCGTCTAAAATTTATGAATCCTAGAGGGTTTGAGCTGTTTAGTGGAATGCCTGTAACTAGAAATTAGAAGAAAAATTAGTAATCTCCATTTAACTCCAACTACCTTTGCTTATCTTCGACAGATACGCGTATTTCGTCTACAATGTGCAGACTTCTTCAGTGTCTCGTACTAATATATTGTCTAAAATTAATTTATCGCATGCAATATCGGAATTCGATATTTACATCGTTTTTTTAATTGCATGAATGTCCTTCATTGTTGTATTATGACAGAAAAAAAATGGAAATCATTGTATTGAAAATCATTTATTTAGGATTTTTCAAAAAATTTTACAAAAAAAAAACATATAAATTATGCAAACAATTTTTTTTTTGCATTGCAAAATGCAGTTTTTTATATTATTAATTTTTTTAAAGATTTCTTCGAGAATTACCAGAATTTTAATTTCCTCGTAAGTTGTGGAAGGATGAAATGGAACAAATCAGCCAAATTCACCGTCAAGATTGGTTCAGCCGTTCTTGAGTTTTAGCGTTACTAACAAACAAACATTCATTTATATACATATATGTATAGATAGATTTCAAAATTTTCCATAACATCCTGCTATTATTTTGATGCTGTTCAATTTTTTTCTGTATATATTCACTAAGAGTTTTTCGATTGAATTGTGGATGTTTATTCCGCGAGATTGTGTACCTATGTCAATGATAATCACTGTTAGATCTGCACTTTTCTTTTGTACAATTTGCCGTTCAAGACGCATAATATCAAATGATGATGATGATGATGATGATGGTCCCGCCACTTACCCCTACAAAGGTTTGAGCTAGACGATTTATCTATAAGATAATTTATTTAAAGCAATTCAACCAGTTATGCAAAAAACGAACTGATTTCATCTACAGATGTAAACTTCTTCAAAAACTGTTCATTTGCTTTGCAGCGATATAATTGTGAAAAGCTATTGATGTCAACCACAAATGTTCGCAAGTATTCCCAGCGATCAGGAAATCCTATTACAATTCAAATCACAGAATCTCGTTTAAGGACATTATCAAAAGACAAGCCAATATCCGATCCTAACCGCTACAGAGCCAATGCAGTTCCAACACTAATGGAACCGCCAGCTTAGATTTGGGCTGACCAAGGATATCCTCAACCAGGGAAATCAAGAAAATTTCCAAACCGAAAAAATCCTGGACCGGTCCTAGTCAAACTTTTTACGTTCAACCACAACAGAATTGGCAAGGAATTCTCCGACAATCAGCCAGACAACCCACTACTATTTCATGGTATCTTCTAAGCATAAGAGGCCAATTTTTTTTTTCATGAATTCAAAAAGAAGTCCTTTATATCTGTATCCCGCGCGCGAGGCTCAAACTTTTGTAGACTACTTTCTTTATTTTTTTTTAACTACAACAAAATGAAACAAATTTCCACCATCATCACCGTGACGAATAAAATAGTTTGTAGTGTTGATAAAAGTGAGAAAAAAAAAGTATGTAAAAAGAAAATAGCCAACTCATTATAATCCGTTTGTAAAAAACTTCGTCAAAAATTGTACCAGCTGTTCAAGTTCTTCAATGAAACAAATTTTTGTCCAACTAGATAAATTTTACATGTTTTCAAAGTATGTGTAAGAACAACTGCAGACTCATTTAAACTACTGGTCGTGATTGGAAAACCAACGCTTCTCTCAAAAAGTTAGGAACAACCTTTTTTTGGGATATTTCCTCCACCACAATCCCTCTAAAGAAACTCTTTAAAGCAAGGGGACGAGCCCGGCGTAGTAATTGACATTTATACCTCTCAGGCTAAAGTTATGAGCTCGAATCCCACCCCCGGACAAGTTACGAAAATACTCACAAGATATTTGAGTGACTACGACAGAAAATGAACCAGCCCAGGGCTGAAAATCTCGATAATAAAGGAATAAAAAAAACTCCTCTATTTAAGTTAATTCAATTACCATAATACCATCTGTCTCATGATTGGTTATTATCAGATCAGTGTCGAAAAAATAGAATCAACATTAGAAAAAAACATGATCAATCAATGTTCTACCGTGCCTGGAAACTCGCGTATATTAATTTACAGGTTGTCTTAAATTGAAAAAAATATAATGTATGAAATTGAAAATATCCTTTTTTTCATCATGCAATCCTAGGGGTGGACAGCAATTTCTACTGCAAGATGCGAAGAGGAAGTATTGATAGGTCCGATGGCTTCACAAAATAAAATAATGAATTTTAACAGGCGCGTAAAATTTCCCCTCGCTTAGTTCCAAGCCAAAGGATGCGTAAGCAACGAAATTGTTTGCAATCTTTCATGCACCATAAAACAATGTTTGCAATCTTTCATACAACAGGGTAGATTCAGGCGTTATCTGGCTTATATGTACATGAAATATCCCATTATTTTCTGCCAAATCTAGCATTTCCTTTATGTGCATTAGATAACGCATAAAATTCAATGTTTCTTTATATCTGTGTTTCGGCAGGCTGTGAAATTGAATAAAAGTAGTTTTAAATTGAGCGTATACGCTTTTTGTTAAGCAGTATTTCGGAGCAAACGTACACATTTTTGCCACACAAAGGATAGTATGTTTCAAATTTCAAACATAATAATTGATAACGTGCTTCATGCAACAACAAAAAACAAGATTGATAAATGTATTTGAAAATGTTAGCTAAATGTTTCAAATGATTCGAATCATTATGATCACGCCACTTAACATTGAAGTCGGTTGATCACCTTTTGTACATTATGGCTCTGGACACTACAATGGTTTGAAATTCAACATCCTTATCTATTTGAACCAAATTCCATGAAATACGTCAAGAATAGAAGAAGATCAAGTCTGTTGAGCTTAAGATTAGCATCATAAAGGTTGTATTTGCATAGGTATTTATACAAATATTCATATATAAATCGCTGATGACATTTTTCCTATCTTTTCAAACCTTATTTGGCAATCTTTCCAAAATAAATTAATCCGAGACACACGACAGTTCGATAATAATCGAAATTTAGACACCGTGCTATAACCACCGTTTTCAATTTCCAGAACAATATTCCACTTGACAGAGAGCCCAGAGACTGGATGCAACCGAATATCCTCGCTCCAGAGTCCTCTCAGCCAGAAACGAACCAGACGGTACAGACTGAAATCGTGTAATGATTTGGAATTGGATTTAAAATCCATTTATCTGCCAGCAGAGAGCAAATTTACATCAACGAACAAACGATTTGCTAATTAGACATTACATTTCATTCAATTTTATTGGGACAAGCATAATTTTCCGAAGCAATTTCGCTCGCTTAGCTGCTAGGACTGTTAGATTCCCGTGCAATTTCGTACCCTCGGAGATAGACACGGTCGGAAAGTCAGAAAGTCATTATTAACACTACTCCTGCGGCCCGGAGGTTCAAATGTTGGCTGTTTCAATTTGAATACTGAACTAATGAAGAAGCTTTACCAAAAAAAAGCACCAGCGATCAGCTGTTGCAGGAGGCAAAAGGATGAAAAAATTTACCGAGCGAATTATGAATACGAATGTTAAGTGCATTTTAATTCGCTCATTAACGTGTATATCTCTCTCTCTCTCTATTCAATTATGGCGCTGACTAACAGCAATAGTGGCCACGGCGGTGGAGTTCTATGCTAATTGCGGGCGGGGGAAAACTTAGCTCAAGTCGTTCAAAGAGTGGAAAATTCCTCATTATAACTTTTAACAACCGAACCACAGACTGCATTCAAACCGACTCGCATATCTATGTGGAGTGAACATCTGCTGCTGCCACGTGCAAATGCGGAAGAGAAAAGTGCTGAATTTAGAGTGGAAATACATTTGTTATTAGCCTAATGAATAATAACAGAGTGCACTGCATGTAAGCCAATTCTCGTTAAAGAAAAAAGCTCTCGATTTTCCCATTTTCCTTCATTATGAACTGCCAATTACCGAATGGCAAAACTGTTATTACGCATCAAATGCCGTTGTTCTAGTTGTTGGTGCAAAAGCACATCACTAAAAGACCATTGGCGAACAAGTTCCAACCGAAATGCAAACAACAACAAACGATGGTGGGGTAATGTTGCTGTTTTGGTGGCGACGGCATGGCGGCCGAGAAAGGTGGTGGTCACAATCAAATGCAAACTGCAAAATAATTATTTGAAATGTAATTACCATTATCATTGCTGCATGATGTGTTCGCGCTCGACTGGACGGGCAAAATATGGAAATTTAGATAGCATAAAATAAACACGATTCACTGTCCTCTGTCTGCTCGGCCTGTGCATTGTGTTTTGCCTGCATATGTGTGTTTAGATTTGAAAGCGATAATCGTTGGAGGAGGAGGAGGAGGGGGATCCGGCAGTTGGGAGACGGAAAATGGGGTCTCCTTTTCACGGTTATTAGCTTGGTACGTTGTGGCACACAGTGTGGTAAAAGGATGCGGATGAGGCGAGGACGGCAAAGCTAACAAAATTTGCCTCATATTTTCAGAAAACATTATTCCACTAACTAACCAGACACAACTTTTCGCCTCAATGGAGTGGACCTTCAGTCGAATGAATATATGGGAACACTGCTCTCTGTTTTACGGCAGGATGTACACTTAACCGTAAGCCTGCTTGAGGCTTGTCTACTTGAGTGGAGGGTGGAGGCATGCATCATGTTGAGTGTACATTATTTCGGTGACCAAACCAGTGATCTTTATTGAAAAGCAAGCTCAACATCGTATGACAAGTCTTTCCAAAAGTATCAGGTTGATTGTACTAACATTGATTAACGCCGTTCAAGTTGATTTGATCAGGCTCAAATATTACTTGTACTACCAACCATTGCAGCACGAAAACTAAGTCCAACAGCAATGAACTGTCCTCTCTGTTAGACTTGATCAAGCTTTGATAACTACTGATTATTCTACATAGTCTTGCCATTGTATGAAGGGCCAAAAACGGGTTTGGTGGATCGATAGGCAACATCCCTTATACATTATCCACAGAGATATAAAGAATCTATTTTCAACAACTAGATTGAACAATAGGTCAAAAGAGCAAGCTATCTAATACAAGGATGCCCGAATGGGTGGGGAGAAGAGCTCGCCCTCTATTTACAACATGTCAGCAATGGGGAGTTGGCATTCTCACTCTCCACATCCAGAGTGCTTCAATCGGGTGCCCTGATGATCCCTCTCGTTTCCATGAAATATTTATAAAATACACGCAAGTCTTTTTTTACGCGGCGTTTTTACACGGTTTTTTTACACGGTTTTTTTACGACGATTTTTGAAATAACGCGGTTTTTTTAACGACGATTTTGGAAATAATGCGGTATTTTTACGACGATTTTCGAAATAACGCGGTTTTTTTACACGGTTTTATTTACATGTAAAAAAAGACTAGAGTGTAGTGTATATATTTGTGTTGGCGCGATTACCCTACGTTGTGATTTTTTTCTTCTTCGACCAGGGGCACCAAGGGTTCAGCTCTGGGCAGCACCAGGAAATAAGCAATTACACGTAAGCAGTAAAACTTTAACCAACGGCACAATGGTGTTCTCAGAAAATGATTCTCAAAAAAAGAATTAAACGTTCGCTTTGGGACAATTTAATTTTCTTCCGTGCAGTTCGAACAACTGGTAACGACTGACGATGACAACGATGATTGATTGGTAGGTCGGGTACGTTCGCGCGAAAGCAGCTGGGCAAAACGGGGTTGCCAGAAGGGCAAGAAAAGTAGTTCTAAAGCTCGACCGTTAGCACCAGTTTCGAGAATGTGGAGACATACTCTCAGTCCGTGCTGCCAAAACCAACAATTTGTGTATATGAAAAATTCTGCAATCATTCGTTTATTTTATATATGATCTTCATTCAGCTGATCATGAAATGCAAGAAATGTTGTATAGTGCTAAAGTAAAGAGTTCTGCGGTTCCGCGCTAAAGTACGTTTTTGTTCGTTTTCAGCGATAGTAGCATTTCACCAAAATTCTGATTTGAGGTATCCTGAAAAACTTTGTTAAATCTATTCAAATTTTACAAAACTAACATTTATACATTTTAATTTACTGTAGCCATGATCTCTTCTTCCTGCTTGATGTCGATTTTCTGACACCAGTCCGCTTTAGTTTTGCTGACCTTATAGTTATTGCTTCTGAATTAGAAGAGGAAGATTTAATTGAAAGTAAGTTTCAGACAACTGGACATAACACAATAAGTTATGTATAAATTATCTATGAAGTAAAATCAATAAAACAATATTATCAAATACTAGCTGAACCCGGTGCGAGCGCTGCTACGCTTGCAACTAAATGAAGGAAAATTCAATAGAACTGGCACGTTTATGGTTTTTTTCGAAATGAGTTTTTTTTTCTTGACTAAGCAGGAGTTCAAACTTCTATCAAAACATGCTTCTTATCCAAGAAACACACGTTTTGTGTTTATGTAAGCTGTTGTATGGGGAGCCCTCCCTTCCAGAGGGGGGTGGTTTCTCAAACCACCATACAATCATTGCCGTCAACACCCCCACATTCCAAATTTGGTTCCATTTGCTTGATTAGTTCTCGAACCATCGCACTGGGCTCATCGATTATAATAAAAATTTGAGTTTAATTTGTTTGAAGCCCCCTCCCCCCCCTTCAGAAGGGTAGGGGTCTTGAACTACCATAGAAACATTCTTGCCTTCAAAACCCCCACATGTCAAATTATTTGATTCTGATTTGCTCTGATAGTTCTCGGGTTATGAAGAAATGTGTGTCTCATTTGTATGAGAGCGCCCCTTCCTGAGAAAGTAGGGGTCTCAAACAATCATCAAGAACCTTCCCAGCCCCAAAACCCCTTCATATAAATTTTCACGTTGGTCGGTTCAGAACTTCTCGAGTCTATAAGGGTCTAACAGACAGATAGACAGACAGGAATTCATTTTTATGTATATAGAAATATAGCCTCCAAAAACCTCCATATGCTAAAAAGGTTTCATTCACTTGATTAGTTCTCGAGATATGCAGAAATTTGCGATTTATTTGTATGGGATTTCCCCCCCCATTTGAAGTGGGGAGGGGTGGTGAAGTGCCATAGAAACATTTTTTGCCTCCAAAACCTCAACATGCCAAATTTGGTTTCATTTGCTTGATTAGTTCTCGAGTTATGCACAAATTTGTGTTTCATTAGTATGAGAGCCCCCTCTTACAGAGGGCGGAGGGGTCTTGAGTTACTTTAGAAACATTTCTTGCCTTCAAAAACCTCTACCTGTCAAATTTGATTCCATTTACTTGATTAGTTCTAGAGTTATGCAGAAACTTGTGTTTCATTTGTATGGGCCCCCCTACCCTACCACAGAGGGAGGAGGGGTCTCGAACTACCGTAGAAACATTTATTGCCTTTCATATCCCCGCAAGCCAAATTTGGTTCCATTTGCTTTATTAGATCTAGAGTTATGAAGAAATTTCAGTTTCTTTTGTATGACAGCACCCCTTCTAGGAGAGGGAGGGGTCTCAAACTACCATTCAAACATTTTTCTCCACCAGAAAACCCCACATGCTAAATTTGGTTCCATTTGCTTGATTAGTTAATGTTATATGAAGAAACTTATATTTTATTTTTATGGTAGCCTCCCTTTCTAGAGAGGGGAGGGACCTCAAACTACCATAGAAACATTGTTTGCCTCCAAAAACTTCCGCATGCTAAATTTGGGTTCCTTTGCTTGTTCAGTTCTCGAGTTATGCAGAAAAATGTGTTTCATTTGTATGGGACCCCCCCCTTTCAGAGGAGGGAGGGATCTCTTACTATCTTACAAACGTTCCCCGGCCTCAAAAACTCCTGCGTACAAATTTTCATGCCAAACGGTTCTTCCGCTCGCGAGTTAAATCGTGACAAAGAAACCCCAACTCATTTTTATTATATAGATAATGATATTGTGAGTTATGATGAAGTAATGACAGACAATAGCCATATGGCACACAGCACTGCATGAATGAGATCAGCTCAGATTGATTAAAATGTCCATTTGCAAACCGGAAATTAAAAAAAAATTCAGTAATAAGTGCAGAGGCCAACCACAGATATAATTCTTCTGCAAAAATAGCATAATATATACTGTGAAGGGATGCTACAATACAAAATGAAAACAACAATTATATTTGAAATGTCTGCATGTCTGCTGATCCTGCTGCAATTCTAGACGGACTTGCATTATCATAGCCACGAGGGAAGAAAGCAATTTAAAATTACTATACAATACTTGGAAATTTCATGGATGATCTGAAATTATATACCGTATAAATAATACTTTCAATTTTCATGGTAGGGTAAGAATTCAGCATGCTACCTTACCGGGGTCACGCTGCCTTATGTATAGTTGACGCGATACAGCGTTTCTTACTCAACTGCTAGATACCAGGGCAGGCGCTGTTTGAGCCGTACCTCCTCAATTTAGCTGAAGTCAGAAGGACAACTGTGCCCAGGCTGCACTACCAGCTATGTACGCAACCCTTAGCTGGTGTTCTTTGTCATCTCTTGAGCCGTGGAAGCATGAGGCTCCATCCCAGTTGTCTACTTACCATTTTGCAGCCTATTTAATTTGATCAGGCTCTTATGTATAAAAGAACACTACAATGCCAAGGAGCTGAAAAGGGGTCGTGGTACAAAATATGCATTATTTATTGGTAGCTGCTCAGTAGGAATATGGTCTGTTTGTTTGTTATTTTGTTTTAAATAGATTTTTGTAAACATCTGTCTTTTATTTGAATTTGAACAAATTGATTTTATTTCGCTTTCAAATTTTCAAATCCAATACAACACAAAATAATAATCTAAATTCGCTTGTTTAAACATGCTAATTTTCTACCTAGTTTCTAATAAATGGGTTTGAAATAAACATTAAAATTGTTCTACAAAGTAACACTTTCTTTTGTGATTCCTAAAATTTTGAGCGAAACTTAAAATATAATGTCTACATGTACCAAAAATTCGTCACAATCTGTCAAGTGGTTATCGAGATGGCTTCAAATCAAGAAGTGCTTCAACAAAACAGTATAAGTGCGTTATCGAAACAGTCACGAATTGACAGTTACCCATGTTCTGTTTGGTAAAATCGTTTAAGGAGACCGAGATAACCCAGTGGCGAGCTGGTACCAGAAAAAAAGCGAAGACGGTCGACCCTGTGAACGAATGGAAGGTGAGGGATTTTTTATTTGTATACGGATTTAGTTTTGTATACGTATTTTACTGTATACGCATTGGGTAATCTGGCCACCATTTGTTGGGTGATAAGCTGCTTGCCACGACACGTTCTATTTGCTTTATGAAGCCAATTACCTTACCAGGATTGCAGACCAAATTTCATTGGGCTGTAAACAACCACTTCCGAGAAATTTTGATCTACGTCAATTCAATGCACTACAGCTGCAGAGTAGATGCTAGGTTACAGAAGCGGCATATATCATTCTGAAATGTTCTTATGCTAATGACAGTGCTCTGTTACTAGGTCATGTACAGGCATGTACAGAAAGCTCTCTTGTTAAGCTCTAAGTGCTTTTTTGTTTTATTTGCGTTTGGACCTATCATTTTTTTTGACTAGTTACACTTTCTGACAGCCAACCATTTGATTGTCACCTTTTTTTCTTCCCAGCATTTAATTCACATTTTTATAGTACAGTTTGATGTACCGCAGAATAGCTCTGGGCCAATAAACTATCAAATAGATCTTATTTTAGTGAGATCATCTGCCATTTCATACCCTTCAATGCCACGGTGTCCTGGAATCCAATAGGGCCTGTTCATATACCACTTAGACACGTTTTTGAAAACCTCAAACCCGCCCTTCTCCTCCCTCGTAGACTTTTCTCCATATATTTTTTTGAAATTTTGTATGAAGCATAGACTTTAGTCAGACAAACCTCCCGCCCGCCCAGAAAAGTCTACGTGGTTCATGAATAGCCCCATACATGATTAATGAGTTCGTTAGACACAGAAGTCTCAACGACAGAATACATTCCCAGTCAATTCTCGATGAACATTTATAAGCGCATAACGATTTCAAAGCTGCCTGACTGTCCGAGAAAATTCAAATATTTGAATATCTGTACTTTCTTTTCAGACAAACTTTCACGCATTCTAGAATTGCAAAGATTTCTGCTTAAAAAACTGTTGGCTACTGGCCCATAGCCACTGACATTTTGATTCCAGGACAATAGATTCTTGCCCAAGTTTCCGTTCCAATTTTTGAGCCATCTTTGAAAAATATGATTGAACCTTGGCAAACAGTGGGCCCTTAGCTTCCGAAGCTGTACGCGATGTTTCGCATACCTTTGAGGGAACGTTATGCTTGTCTTCCGCTGTCATCCAGTCTCCGTTCATAGTTATCACCGGTCGTCTTTTAAATGTTGTAATATACTCAGATGGCCGGTAAGATAACCCAACATTATATTTCTAGACCTTTTCAGCATACAGGCACTTCTTTCAACTTCTATTTAAGTTCACATGTGTATGCAACGGCAGCAGATTGAGAATTGCATCTTGTGCTTTCGATGGCTTGCTACGCATAGCTCCAGTTATAGCAATCAGAGATCGAAATTATCGCTCAGCTGGGTGAAAACCATGCTCTCTCTCAAACAGGTTTTCGATGAGTAGCGAACCGTTCACATTTTCATCTCTCCTTTTTCGCCGATAATTCATTATCCTCTCGCTTGCATATGCGAAAATATCTCTCTCCACAATTCAACGAACATTTGTTCTCATGTCACATTTTTCACTGAAAACATGCTAAGATCGCAAACGAGGAGCAAAACCCGAAAAATAAGGCCAAGTTGGTGCACACTGGTACCGCCATGGACCATCATTATAGAATTATAATGTCAGAATAAAACAAGCATAAAGACGGGTGCATTTTCAGGTGTCAAAAAGTAAGTGAAAATAATTATCGGCATCTATGATTCGCCGAAAAAGAAACAATTTATCAGCTACTCATGCTCTCCGAAAATTCTAAATCGCCGTTGCTTTTCTCGCGAAAACTGCTGTGAGCGTATAATAGTCTCTCGCTGCTCACATTCTCATTTCGTTCTCCAAGCGGGTGAAAAAGGACGTTTTTCTTCTCAAGTAGGCGAAAATTTCGGTCTCTGATAGCAATACATGCAAGTCGTTGGAGTTTAGCAAGTTTTGCTTCTGCAGAAGCTGCCTTGGTTTTCGCCCACCACACTAAGGAATCGTACGTTATTTTTGGACTTATAACAGATGTGAAGACTTACATAATCATTTTTGGTCTTAAGCCCTATTTCCTGCCAATGGTTTTGGAGCATAACTGTAAAGCACTAGTAGCATTGCTTATAGCATAATCAAGGTGGGCATTGCAGCTCAGCTTAGCATCCAGAATTACGCCTAGGTATTTAACCTGTTCACTAAATTGGACGTGTTCGCCTCCAAGCTCGAATGCTTTAACGTTGAGCCTTCTCTTTCTTATGAAAGGTACAATTACTACTTTTGATCGATTAATGCTCAGACCCTCCTTCATACACAAAGATTGGGTATCCTTTAAAGCCTGTTGCATTCTACCCGTTACTGATTGATGATTGATTGGTTGGTTTTATTTAAGGTGGTCCCTTTAACTTGCTGTCATTCGGGACCACCGGGCTACCCGTTACTAAACTATCAAACTCTTACTAAAATGACTATGTCATCCTACAACCTCGAAACCTTTCGCTTCTAAGTTTCTGAGAAGACCGGCTACAACTAAGGACCACATAAGTGGGGAGAACCTTTCACTGCCCTTACCTTAATAGAAGCTCCTTCTAGAACAGAAGTGATTTCTCTTTTTGCAAGCTTACTATGGGCTCAGTTGACAAAGCTAGTGTTAAAATTCCTCTTCTTCATAACTCGAGCCATTGAGGAATAAGATGTATTGTCAAACGCTCCTTCAATATCTAAGAAGGAACAAAGCACTATTTCTTTTACTGAAACAAATGTTCCGACATTTTCTTCTGACGTATGAAGGGCTGTAACTGATTTACCACATTGATAAACAAACTGAAACTTTGACAAACAATGCTTTTGCATATAGGTTGACTCGTCGTACTTCTTTAAAACCTTTTCCATTGTCTGCAGCAGCACTGATGAAAGGCTTATGGGTTTGAGGGATTTTAGACTCGCCTTACCACGCTTATCAGTTTTTGGTATGAAGATTATTCTTATTTACTAACCTCTATTTTAATTGGATGTAGTTCAGCCTTAAGCTGGGCTTTGCCCTTTTGGAGCAAGGCTGGAAATATGCCGTAACACCTGCAGATTTAAATGGCTGAAATGATTTAACTGCATGTTCTATTCTGGAAGTTGTAAAGATTTCATCCTCTATATCTAGTATTGTGCATTCCTGTCTGTTAGACTCTCGTTAAGTCTGCAACCTTCTTTCACACCAATTTAATCAAAATCACCACACAACTTCGAGTCCGGAAAATTGGTTTTCATCATAAAACTTAAGGTATCATGTGGGGTTTTAGTGAAAGTTTTTAGTAAAGGAGTTTAATGTTTACAAAATTGGAAATTTAGAACAAAGTTTCATTCTGTCAAAACCCTCAACGATGCATCATCCACATTCAAGGTGGATGTTCACTTAGATTCAAGCGGGTCAAAACTTTCTATTTTTTTGTGCTCAATCCATCGTTTTGGCTCTATATGAGCCCTTTAATTCTCTCATTGCTAAAGTCAGCACTTAAGGAGAAGTCTTCAGGAAACACTACTTCAGGAAGTTTTGCATTTTCTCAAGGCATTAATGACCTAGTTACATCTTTCAGCTACACTACTGTTTCTGTGTGAACTTCGGTTTGACTAATGCATCCAATTGTGCTGTAGATATTTCATTTTTAGAGACGTACATTAAAGCAGACACCTAGCATCTCTAGCCTAGAGTTTTTCGTTGGCAATCCAGCCTGAACGCTTCGGAGAAGTTCCGCAAGAAAAAGGTTGATAAATTTGACACGAAGTACTAGGTGTGGTAGGCGATCTGTGGGTACGGAAAATTCAACAAGCCGTACATAACGACACCTACTGTCCCCGATAAACCTCAACAAAATGGTGTCAGTGAGCGTATTCCTCTAACACTATTGTATAAAGTGAGAACGATTCTCCATAAGGGTAACTGTCCACTTATGTTTTGGGGAGCTGATGAAACAGGAATTGTTTGGCCTCGATGTCTTCAAGCCGAGTAACAATAGTCACAAAAAATTGGATAATTTTTGTATTGCAGCGGTTCCTGCTAGAAATGACAAGCGCTGCAAATAGCTTTTCCAGCACAATGAGATTCATTAAGCGATAACTCGTACCAGGATTTTCAAAATATGATGTTTGTTTTAATTATTTTCAATATTATGAATTTAATTAAATTTGTCGCACATTGTTTTTCATTAAATTTTAAATCTGAGGCGTGGGTACGAAAATTTCAAATGATATTCACCATTGAATATCTACGGCGTATGACAGTGAATATAACACTTTCGAAAAATTGTAGAATAAGCCAAAAGCTGTAATATCACCATGCACCTTTCATGATCATATTCCGCAATTTTGCATCTAAAGCAAGTTATCGATGAGTCAAAACACTAAAAAAAAATACAATAAAAGCCTACAACAAAACACGAGAGAACCTTGATCCTTGCAGGTTTTGGTTTCATTGAAAAGTTTAAAGAGCTCAATGCAATTTTTGGATCGATCAAGACTCTCAGGTGATTTGAATCCATCCAACTACACTTTAATGTTTTGCAGACAAATGCCTTTGTTGAAAAAACTACACTCTTAAATGTTAATTGTATTTAACGTAACCCTTAAGAGTTATTAATTTCGCCGTGAAAAAAGACTTTTCCGAACACTGTGCGATCACACTCCCTTCTCCCTGTGGTTTCGCTTTTTTTCGAGGTTAATTTTGAGTCAACTGTCAAACATGCATGCATCGATGGTAAGCACATTGTACATGGACATTTTCGTTTTTTGTACTGTTATCATACAATGCACGAAAGTTATTTTTGAGGTTCTGTACTAATTCGAAAATTTATTTTAATTTTCTCGCAAACTAGACCAATGGAAAGTAATCGAATAAATCTGCTACTCGAGCTGACTTATTTCTGATAGACGACTAATCAATTGAGACAGACAACTGATCGAAAGTCTGTTGATCAATAACAAAGGGATTTTCATCGATTAATCGATTACTCTCCATCTTTCAAGTTTAAAGGGTGTTCAAAGTTAAATTGCATCATTTTCAGTAAGCTGTAACATTTTGCCCTTTCGGTTGATTTCAACGAAATTTTGGGTGAAATGACTTTACACTGCGTGAGTTTCATTGTGAAATCTGTTGTAGTTTCGAGGATGGAGTCGCAGGAACAGCAAGTGCGCTAGAACATTTTGCACACGCACCTCCACAACCCACTTTTTTTGCACCGAGCCATCGGAAAGATGTTGAAAATTCACCAATCTACATTGTTTTGTGTCATGAAACGTTGCCGGGAACGTTTAACTGTCGACTGGAAGAAGGTGAGTGGTAGAATAAGTGTTCCGTACTGTGTGAAGGATCACAAGCGAGTGGTTGCTGCCGTTAAACGCAAACCCAAATGTTCTGATCGGGATTTCGCGAAAAAGCTGCACTTGACCAAAAGTTTCGTGCAGAAAGCCAAGAAACCAGCCGGGCTCCGTTCATTCAAACTTTACAAATACAATTACTAATATTTAGTATCTTCGCCTTTACCAATCAGACGTTGTTTGAGCCGCACCTCCGCGATGTACAGATGCTGAGTCAAGAAAACAGTGTTGAAGTTCAGCTTGAATTTATTTAAGTACTCTACTAACAAAATCTTCAATCACAGCAAAACTATCTGAAGCTTCTGATACAAGCCATATTTTCCACGCACTTCAAAACTTATTCGGGCTCTAACGCACAAAGCTTTTAGCGAAACTTTAATTCTAGCTTACGGCTTCCAATTTATCAATAAATAAAAAATGAATCATTAATTGAAAAGCTGAGTGCATGCATAATCCTTCGCCATGCCGGTACAAAGCCATGCTAAGAATACGGCTTTCATAAACCAGAACTGCCACACACGGACAACAACCAGGTTGCAGGATCCGAAAGCGAGATCATAGAGGAGATAATAAAATAGATTCAAACACCAAAAACGGACAACACATCTATCTGCCCAGCTCCGCATGCCGCATGGATGATGCAGCATTCGAACTGATGGGAAGTGGGGGAACAATCGAATGCAGCTGCACTAAAGCTGGGCGTGATGCAGTCGAGCCGAGTCGAGTCAGCCGGAGTGTCCACCGGGCAGCAATAGAAATATGCAGTTGAGTTTGTCTGTCTGTCCGCCTGCTCTATGAAGCATCCACGTTTGGATGATGCAAACACCTGGCCAGCCCTCCCTCGGAATCTACCCTACTTCGGCCAGGGGAGGGGTCGGAAAAAGTTTATTGTCGAGGCGGGTGACCCATCTCTAGCCTGAGAGGAAGAAAGTGTTGGATGTAGTGGAAGTTTTCCACTTTTGTCGACCATTGCACGGTGGGTATTTTTCCAACAGAAAGGCTCGTTATTATCTGCGTTCTCAACCATAAGTTGTAGTGTTTTTTGTTGGGAAAAAGAAATCAAGAATTAATTCCACAAAGTGCACCCATATGAAAAGTGTTTGGTGCTTATTCTGCCCCAAATCTCATATATGTAGTATAAATACTACAGATTTGTGGCCTTAATAGGTCATTTCCTCAGTAAGTTTTTATTTAGATTGACTATCTTTGACATGCCATTTAGCCAGATTGAGATTTTGGTAGTCTTTTGAAAATATTTTTAAGAAAGTTTGGGGTAAAATTTAAGTTAAAAGAATAGTTGTCCAAATCTAAAAGTAATATGTAAAAAAATATGATCTGTATTAACACTCCTTTATTATATTTATTTTCTCGTATATGTTAAAATAATCCTCAAACTGAGGCATGCCACGGTGTGTACATGAATGTGAAGCAGAAAGTCCCGTACTCGCTGCATTTCACAAGCCGGAAGGGAAGCATGTATAACCTAGAAACGAGGACAAATACTTCTTCTGCAAGGAAACCTGTTTACTTCCTGTCCCAAGCGAAGCATCTGGAGTCAACTAAGAGTGCGTCATCAAGAAAAGGAGCAGAGACTGAGAGAAACTCTTGGATGTGCAGCAACCGGAGGAACAGCCACCGTAAGGTCAGAAGCTGCAGCTGAGGTACCCTTGTAGCCATATGTGACTTGTTTTTGTCAAAATCAAGTAGCCACCACAACTAATTATGATCGTATTATGCTGCTTGGGTAGGATTAGAAACGCCAGAGGTGCTGGAAAAAGAGGCGGAGAAGCGGTCACAGTGCCGGTAGACGCCAAATTCGTAAGGATGAACCGAAGGGACAAGGGATGCGTTGATACAAATCGCCACATTTATGTCAAAGGGAATCAATGAACAAAAACTGTCAGCTAGAATTTCAAAGGAATAAGAAGGAGCTTAGACCAAATCGTCTCCACGGAAAAACAAGAATCATAGTTTGTTTATTTTTTTTGTGTGCAATCCACAATCATTGCCTTTTGCTGCGTAAAACTAAAGCGATCTACAAAAATACATCGTTAGTATGCCGGACGACCTAACGTCAGTTACCTTAGACATGGCCGATGTATGCCGACTGCCGGGGACCATTCCCAAGTAACAATTTTGGTTTTATAAAGGTTCTGAAGAGCATGAATTACACTTCAAGAATGCTATAAAATCATGATAAAACCAGCAATGTTCCTTGGGTTGGGTGGGTTCGATATAATGTTCATCTCCATCTAGTCCATCTCATGCAGTGACCTATTTGCAAAATAAATCGAGGCCAGGTCTGGCCAAGAGACCATGTTCTCTTTTGCGTAATACTTCTTGATGAAGGTGGCAACTTCCGGCAGACAATTCGCACTGAATATCTCTCCGCCCACCGCAAGTCCCGAGCAAAGGAACAGTAGCATGGACATTCCCTTTTCACTGATCGTAAGCCACAGAAGGACCTTCTTCGAGAACTTGGTGAGGGACACATATTTGACGTCAACGCTCTTTGGAGACATACAGTACCTGGTCTGGCGTCAAGTAGGTCTCGTCATCAATTATATGTCAACCCGGCCCAAATTTATCCACCAACCTTTCGGTCCAAGGCGCGGAACGATGAGACCACCTAGCCTTCAGTCTTTTAGTTTCTACTGTATTTTACTGTCAAGCGACTGGAACCAGGATTCCATTCGACGTTCTTGACTTTATCCATGAAGCGAGAGGATGATATAAACACGGCGGATACGAAGGGCATACGATATCCAGTTTCTTCAATCCTTCTTAATCGACTCCAATGGAAGCCTAGTAACGGTTGCCTATCCAACGGTTGCCTATCCAACGGTATGCTAGCAACAGCCTGCTGAGTCATCAGCTACTTGGCCAATGGGTGCTCGCTCAGCAACTCGATACTGTCGAACTAATGAAGCATTTTGCGAAGGTGCTGCTCTTATACATTGTTCACTGTTGCATAAGAGATGTCCCTTACTAACATATGAAATTTGTGATCGGAAAATACTGTGCATTTAGCTAATATACTGTGCAAAACGGCAATTATAAGAAATCAACTTATATTTGCGTTATTATCAATATTCTCATGTAGCTAAGCTGTTTGAGAATGTAAAACGAAGACATTTGGAATAAACACATTAGTTCCAGATCCTACCGCAGAGATGGCACTGCAGGTTATCTCAGTCAAATGAAGTTCTATAGAGTTGCACTTAACTAATCATGATTTTGTTGTTGCTTGAAGCACGTAATCAATTATAATGTTTGAAAAATGAAATATCCTTCTTACCAACGTGTAACCCTAGGAGTGGACTGCAATTTCTGCTAGAATCAAAGATGTGAAGAGAGAGTATTGATAACTTCGTAAGAGCACGACGGGTTTTGAAATTGAATAGAAGTAGTTAGAATTGAGCGTAGGGCATGTTTAAAAGCCGGCATCTGATAGAACACACAATCTGTTGCCTAGATCCCCCAGTGCCGAGGCAGGCAATGGGAAAAGGTACCCTTGACAGGCAAAAGGAGTGCGTGCTTGATCAGTGCTCATATAGCGTCAATGCACAGAACAGTTCTAGCATTGTGAAATTTCTGTTTTTACACTGCCTAATGGCAACATGTAACAGAAATCAATTTCTTATTAGAGGTTTTTTTTTTCGTCTTCATTTACTTTAGCAACCTTAAAGAGAAACCCGGTAACGTGTTGTATGCTGATTCTCTCAACAGCATGTATTGATGGAATCCCCATCATGGATTTTAACACATTTCAAAAATGCCTTCCTCAAAATGCCTATTCGATAAAGTTTATCAGTATCTTAAATGCAGCTATATGATGTTTTTTTATTATTATCGTTACAGGGTGCGGCAGAAAATAATGCGAAAATGTTCAAACTTGAGTATTGGGTTAATTCGTGTAGCTAGTGACTAATTTTTGTCGAAAGTGTATTTGTTTATGTTTACTTTCAAGTGTTGCATCCAAATATTCGATTTGTTTTATTGCAAATTCGTCAAAATGTTCGCGAAAGAAGTGATCTCCAGTTTGTTGCTCGCCCAGAACAAGCCAAAAGAGATTGCCAAGGTGTAGAGTGCCATTTTGCAACAGTTTACCGCATAAAAAAGGCCCTGCAGGATGGTCCTAAGCAGCGGACGCCGGAAAGCGGACGTCCGTGCTTTGCACGCACAAACCGGTGCGTTCCATAAGAAAACTTGCAAAGGAAGCCAATATTTCGGAGAAATCCATGCGGAGAATCATCAAAGAAGACCTGCATGCATCTTCCAGAGCCAGAGTGAAACGCCACTTGATTACGGACCGGGTCAAGGAACTACGAGTGACTCGTTCCAAGAGATTGCTTTCCTTGTTGAAGAAGGAAAAATGATAATCCTGTTCTCCGACGAAAAGCTTTTCAGCATCGATGCTGTGGCCAACAGCCGCACGGACCGGTTCATTTCACCGCAGAAAATGGAGAACGTTCCGGAAAAAGTGAAATTCAAATTTCAAACCAAACATCCGGCTGGTGTCATGATGTTTGGCTCGGTGGCGTCCAACGGTTTGAAAATGCCGCCTGTTTTCATTGATGCTGGAGTTAAAATCAATACCGAAGTGTATATCGGTATTTTAAAGGACCAAGTGCTTCCCTGGGTGAAGGCCAACTTCTCCGAGGACCAAAACGTTGTCCTACAGCAGGATGGAGCGCCGTGTCATACGTCCAATCGAACCCAACAATGGTTGAACGATAACATGAAGTTTTGGCCGAAGGATTTGTGGCCCCCTAGCAGTCCAGATCTTAATCCGTTGGATTATTCGATTTGGGCATATGTTGAAGCACGAGCCTGCAAAACATCACACCCTAGTGTGAAAACCCTGAAGTCAATCATAACACGCACATGGCAGTCAATGTCGGAGGACTACGTCCGAAAGGCATGCTCTGGCTTCCGGCGTCGGCTCGAGGATGTTATTAATAAAAATGGAGGACACATTGAATGAATTTGTTTAAACGGACTTTATGAAGATAACTGCTATCGAAAATATTGATATTATTGCTTGAATTAGTTGAAAATGGGATTTGAAAGAAATAGAACAAATTTTCGCATTATTTTCTGCCGCACCCTGTAAGCTTTGGGTCCTCCCTTTGCGCAATCGGTAAAAGGCGAAGCGACAAAGCAACACCTTGCTGGTCCAGTAGTTGTTCGTTCAGGTAAATTTTTCGATTATGATTCTAATTTCCACATAATTATACAAATGAAAAAATGGTACCTGACATTGAAAGCTTTCAATTAACTGTGGTAGTGCAGTTTGATCACTGAGCTGAGCGCAAGCAATTATCGAATTGTGAAAGCAATAAGCTTAAAATGATAAAAAAAAGCTTTGGGCCGAAGGGTCTCAGATTTTCATGAAATATTGTCCATGGGTATTTGAAAAACTCAGGGTTGCCAGTTTTCTCTGGGAACTCCAATTGTAATTTTCAGTTATTCACACAATCACCAATTTCAAAAACCCATCACTCAAGAACGACACATCGTAGAACAAAGTTTTTTGTTTCCAAATTGCAAGTAAATTTTCTCAAAAATCTGATTATTATCAAAATAAAAAAAAAGCCTCAAAACTTCAAAGAAAAGCCAGAAAAATTATGACCCAAATCATGGAAAATTTTTGAATCTGCAACCGGATTTGGAACAATTGAGATAATCTCGCAAAACGACAAATGACATACTGAAAAAATTTGCTCAAGAAGCCATCTCTCCAACCACTCATTTAAAAAAAAAATAGACTGCAGCTCCATCTTTGCGGCAATATTTGAAACTAATCTGATCCAAACAAAAGACAACAAATGACATATTGAGAAATTTGACCGAAGGCGACAACTCTCTAGAGCTTCATTTGGTAAAGTTAGACTGCAGTTGATTAAGATTAAGCATTTTGACTTGAGTTGAGTGTCAGTCATCAGATTTGTACAAAATTAACCAAATTTAATTGATTTTAATTAAAATAAGATTTCCCGTTAATAAATGCAACAATGATAATTTTTCATAGTGGAATATCTGTGGACCAACTCACACATTTTGAACTTGGCTCCTATTATAACGTATGCATTTAAACAAATGAACTTAGTGTAACAGTTTTTCATGAATTTGCAACCTGGTGGTAAATGCAGCAATGCATCGTCTTTCGTAGCACCTCTTTTGTATACAAAAAATATGATAACGTTATTTGTTGATTTTCGGTAGTTTTGTGGCAAAATAGTCAACAACGCTCCATGGTTTCTTGTTCTGCAAGCTTTATCCTGAGGCCGTATAAAGCCAACTTGGAAATAACAACGCCAAAACGTCAATGCTTTGATGGATACGTTACTGTACAGGACTAATCAAACATCAAACTCAGATGGTGCAACAATGACCAGCGAGTGATTAACACCTTTCTTTCTTCAAACTGCGTTGTGGGTTTAGCTGTGTTATAGAACATCATGTCATTGGAGAATCGCAAGAAGTTCTTCACGAATAAAACTTTATTTTTTAAAGGATTAGTCTATAGTTATTGCGTCACCTTCATACAACTGTTCCTTTTCTCATACTTGACCGAAATAACTCAAATTTAGCCCAGTTTTTATTAAGAGTGTTTTGGTTCACTCAAGTATGCAGTTGCAGTTTTGGTCGAAATCGAAGACAATGGGCAAACCATTCTCGAAAGGATTGTGTTTATCAACATACAAAATCTTTGGTTGTCACATCGGATTTTGGAAAAAACTGATGAATATAAAGGGTGAACACGAAATTATTGTGACACCGAAAATTTTATGCCAATTTTCTTATAATGTTTAGAATCAAACCAAAATTTTAGGTTAGTTTTATACATATATTTACTTCAAAAATCAAAAGAAAAGTTAATCGATGGAGCCTTGAGTGTAAAATTGAACGCATTTTCGCTTGATGCCATCCATCAAAGTCTTTACAGTGTCATCCGGTACCAGTTTCTCAGTTTTTTTTTCATTTTCTTAACATGTCCTTCTCGTCTTTGACTGTCTTCTTGCTCTTCCGAAGTTCCCGCTTCATCATTGCCCAGTACTGCTCCACCGGGCGCAGCTCCGGACAGTTTGGCGGATTCGTGTCCTTTGGAACAAAATGGATAGAATTGGCCTCATACCACTCAAGGATACTTTTAGAACAATGGCATGATGCCAAATCTGGCCAAAATAGCGGAGCTTCATCGTGCTGCTGCAAGAACGGCAAAAGGCGCTTCTCGAGGCACTCAGATTTGTAGATCTCGCCATTTACTGTGCCCTTTGTCACGAAAGGCTCACTCCTCAGTCCGCAAGAGCAGATGGCCTGCCAAATGAGATATTTGGAGGCGAACTTCGACATTTTCTTCTTCTTAAATTTGTCGTCCACATAGAACTTGCTCTTGCCGGTGAAAAACTCCAACCCCGGAATTTTGCTTAAAATCGGCTTTTATATTACGTTTCGTCGTCCATCACACAGCATGCCATATTTTGTCAGCATCTTCTCGTAGAGCTTCCGTGCCCGAGTTTTAGCCGTCGATTGTTGCCGCTCATCGCGGTTTGCGAAGTTCTGTACCTTGTATGTATGTAGTCCAGCTCTCTTCTTTGCATTCTGGACGTAGCTCTGCGACATGCCGATCTTTTAGCCAAATCACGGCTTGAGACGTTGGGATTTGCTTTAATCATCCGCTTCACCTTTCCCTCCGTCATTTTGTTCTCCGGTCCCGGTTTTCTTCCAGCTCCTTTGCCGTGGTCCAACGTCCAACCGCTCCTGGAAACCGCTTCAACACTCTGGAGACGGTTGAATGGTGAATGTTCAACATTTTTCCCAACTGCCGGTGCGACAGGTCAGGAAATTCCAGGTGTTTGGAAAGAATTTGTTCCTCTCGACTCGCGTTGGTTCACCTCCATTTTCGTTGAATCGAAAAACACGACTTCGAGTTTGACAGCATGTAAACAATACACATCAATGAGAAAGTGTGCAAAATTTGGTTGATTTTTACCCAATGGTAAAAAAGTTATGCCCTGTTGAATGTGTCGCAATAATTTCGTGTTCGCCCTTTACATTATTCGACAGTCTCAAGAGTCCTCCAAAGGTTCCAGGAATGGATGATAGTGAACCATAAGCCAGAAGCTGTTAGAAAACCGTGAACAACGTGCAAAAAATTTGAAGAGCGCTGATTGTTAAGTTTTAAATGGAATCCTAATATTTTCTGACGCGGGATTTTTCGGATTGAAACGTACAGTAGCATAACTTATCAAACCTCAAAATGCGTTGCACGACAACTCTATACGAATCAGCTGGACGAAGTACCGGTGCTGCGTCATTGACAATGAGACCTACATCAAAGCGAATTTGCAGCAGTTACCAGGACAAGAACATTTCAAGGAGTGGGGGCGACCCGGGCATCAATACCTCTCACGCCAAAGTCACGAGTTCGAATCTCACCCCGCACAAGTTACGAAAATACCCAAAAAGGTATTTGATAATAAAGGGAAAAAAAATATTTCAAGGATAGAGACAAGTTAACTGTGAATGACCGTTTCAAACGGAAGATACACTGCAGTGCCATCTTTGCAGAAATATCTGTAATTAATACGATAATGTTAAAAGACGACAAATGACATATCACTTAAAAAAACTATGCTGACAACACCAACTCTAGCTAGCGCTTCATTTGGCAACAGACAAGCTGAAGCGCCATCTTCTGTGGCAAGATCTGGAACCAATCTGATAATGACAAAGAGACGAAAAATGATACGATATGAAACTTTGCTGAAAAAAGTCGTAACTCTCTAGCACTTCATTTTAGCAAAGATATACTGCAGCGCCATCTCTGCGGCATGATGTAGAAATAAATGACAGAAGCTAACATAATGATAGACGACTAATGTACATGCTGACGAAACTAATGACCTAAAGCGAGCAACTTTTATCCAGCAACTGTGTACAACCAGCTGCCCCAATTGCACAAAGAGAAATTCTGCTCACACATCGAAATTCACAACCCTCCTTTCTCCTTTGTAGCAGATTTCTCAGGTAGTCAATGTTATTGGAACTAGTATTTTCTACCACAAATGCATTTTTTAAAACCAGAATTTTTAAAATAGGTATACAAACATTGCGAGCTAGATTGAAAATTTCATAATTCTAGAAAGAGTCGGAATCCGAGCAGATATTGACCCTAATTTCTGATGTGACGGTCACCATGTGAGGAAAGAAACAAATTAAAAAAAGTGTCTGTCATTTTAGTTAGGTGAATCCTATACTCAGGCGGCGCTGATTCCAACGGTATGCTTTCGAAGAATCTCATACAGTAAATTGGGGAAAATAATGTTCGAGCCTGACAGTCTCGTTATTCAGTGGATCTAAAAATGGCATGATGGCCTACGACTCTGGTGTGGAATTTAATGACCTGAGTCATTTAGTAAATTTGAGTACATTGTTTATTTTTACCACCAGTATTAGTGTTGAATAAGTTCA
>JASCZW010010704.1:0-35271 GCA_034211315.2 Aedes japonicus | reverse complement strand
AAAAATGTTCCAGTAACAATTGCAAGAGAAGAATTCAAATTAAAACAGAATTATATGAACTTTTATATAACATACCTGTAGTGCCTATACTGGATGGTCCTGTAATGGGTTCTTCGGTCATGGTATCAATGTGCTTATACAATTTCTTGTAGCAACTTTGACAAATGAAAGAGCTACTATATATATATATATATATATATATATTTATATATATATATATATATATATATATATATATATATATATATATATATATATATATATATATATATTATATATTTATATATATATATATATATGTATATATATATATATATATATATATATATATATATATATATATATATATATATATATATATATATATATATATATATATATATATATATATATATATATATATATATATATATATATATATATATATATATATATATATATATATATATATATATATATATATATATATATATATATACTGGTGACTGTTACGATGAAGAAGAAACTGGCACAATGTATCGTGGAGGCATATGACTGCCTTAAAGTTGAAGGAAATAAAAAACCTGTTGAGGTAATTATTGAATAAAGTAGAACAAATCAATAAAATACAATGATTAAATAACTAAGAATGGTAAAATTATTAAACAATTAAGTTACCATTAATTGTTTCAAATATAGACGTTCAAAAAAAAGTACACTTAGCTTTGAAAAATAAAATAAAGAATTAGAATTAGAGTGACCAAGCATTTACCAGTAGTACGAGTACTACTGCTCGTATCACTTTAGAGTTTAATCTTTACATATTCATTACTGTCATTTGGTTCTTCTATATCAAGAACAGGAGTCGTGAATAATAAGGTCTATTCTGCGTGGATTATGAACGGCTCCATAGAATAAAAATGACTGTTTCAAATAAGATTTCGGTCTTTTTGCTTCCATGCCTAACTACTCTGGTTGGTAACATTTTCTCATGATACTATTTGTAGTCTGAATTCTTCTGGGAGCATAACGGACAACGTAGTGGAGAACACACCGGCTTCATACACAACTGGGTCCGTAACGAACAAGACAAAGGTTCAGGGCGGCGTAAGCGACGGGCGACCCTTTAGTTGACTGAAGACGTAACGCAAGCGATAGAAGATCTGTCTGCATCCGATGATTATCAGAACATTTCCGATCTGATGGTCACAACTTTTACATATCGTGAACAGCTACGCCACCAAAAAAATACTCCTTCTGATTTATGTTTGCAGTTTCCACATCTGCTGTGGCATGGAACCATCATGGTAAGGCAATATTGTAATTCGTTTATTCTAAGATGTTATTTCAAAAACTAATTCTGTTGTAGATCGATGATGAGTTCGATAGAATGTATCCGAATCGAAATGCTCATGGTACTCTCTCTTCGATTTCGGCGTTCACCATGATGCTGGACCATACGTACAAAGAAATTGCATGTCGTAAGTATAATCTATTTTAAACAAGTGTAACATCCCATCTTAGGAGAATTCTCACCTGCTTAAAAATTTTACCCTTAGACTATTGTGTTGTAACAATTCAAGCTGAACAATGAATTAGGTCCTAAGTAACATTGAGAGATTCTCTTCGTCGACTTTCTCTTTTGTTAGTAGTTTATCTATTAAACGATTTGCTAGTGATTTTGTGTGTGTGATCCTTAATTTCACTTTATATTACCGTACTGGGTGTTGTAAATACTTGAAAATGTTTAAAATACATAGCCGTAGGAACGCAAAGAGAAAGTCGATGAAGAGAGTCTCCCAATATTATTTAGGACCTAATGTATTGTTTGGCTTGAATTCAATTGTGTGTGGCTTAATTAAAACCTTTACAGTGCCTTCCCGTTTCATTTTATCAGCTATTTCGTCCTTGAAATTTGTTCTAGTTGTATTTGGACATACCGAGTGGTAAAGATCCCATAAACTGAACTAAGCACAAAGAAAGCAAATAAACAATTGCATCAAATTCAATTTTGTTCAAATCCCCGGTTTTAGGGTGGTTTGCACTTTGCACGTGGGAAACGCAGCCACGGAAGCAGAGCGATTTGCAGTATCATGGTCCGAGTTTCCAATTGTACTCCTTATTTCGTCGCCTAGGTCTTTGCCGATTGTTCCCTGTCCTAATTAACTTCTGTATTAATTGGAACATTGTATTTTTTTATGGGCGGCTTGTTGGGCCTTCCCCAATCCGCTGTCTCGCCGGAGGACCATCGTGTACAGCACTGTTAAGAGTCCCACGCTGGCACGAGGACGATGATCAGCCACTCCTAACATGGAGAACAGACGCTGTTTTGAGCCGCCCCTAACATTGAGAACAGACGCTCAGATAGACTGCACCCTTTGAAGAGGGCAGTCCCCCTTCCCTGTCAGCATATGACCAAGGTCCCACCGGGTTGGTTACCCGATCTTTCCTATGGTTACTCATACTCCAATCGGCACCACGGAGAGGTAGGGATAGGAGTTACTGGACAAGAGGCTAAGGATCGCAGTAGGATCTATTATATACCTGCAGGTACGCGAAGTTTAAGAAAATCTTTGGACCTGAGGATACTTTTCCAGTTTACAAATCTTGTCCCCGAAAGATATTGAAAAATAAGCAGGGTAAGATCTGACAAGAAACGAATATTTCAAAATGTCGGAAAAATCTCGGAACGGTATCTCGGACCAGCTTCCCGTGGGCCCATGAACAAAATGTTATGAAATAGCCAATATTTCTTGAATTTTTATAACCACATTGCCAGGGTTTCTTTCTGAAAATATTCATAACCACTTGAGACCCCATGGGAACCTGTTCCGGATTGACAGGATTGATCATATTTTATCAGATGGCCACAAAACGTTAATAAATATCCTACTGGCGAAATTTCATGAATATTGATACCCATATTGCCAGGGGTTTCTACAGAAAATGTTCATGGCCACTCGAAGCTCCTCGGGAAACTGGAGGACAAATCATCAGATGGCCACAAAATGATGAGAAATATCCTACTGGCGAAATATCATAAATTTGGATACCCATATTGCCAGGGTTTCTTTCTAAATATGTTCATGGCCACTCTAGGCCCCACGGGAACCTGTTCCGGATTGACATTTTCGTGGAAAAAACATCAGATGGCCACTAAACGTTGAGAAATATCCTATTGGAGAAATTTCATGAATTTTGATACCCATATTGCCAGGGGTTTCTACTTAAAATGCTCATGGCCACTCGAGGCCCCACGGAAACCTGTTCTGGAATGACAGTTCCGTGGAAAAATCATCGGATGGCCACTAAACGTTGAGAAATATCCTACTGTAGAAATATCATGAAGTTTGATACCTATACTGCCAGAGTTTCCTACTAAATATGTTCATGGTCACTCGAGGTCCCACGAAAACCTGTTCCGGGGTGACAGGTCCGAGGTCAAATGTTCAGATGGCTACTAAACGTTGAGAAACATAATACTGGCGAAATTTCATGAATTTTGATACCCATATTGCCAGGGTTTCTTTCTAAATATGTTCATGGCCTCTCGAGGCCCCACGGGAACCTGTTACAGAATGGCCGTTGCAGGAACAAGTTGGCATATGGCTCACAATAGATTAGAAATAGTTTCTAGGAATTGTTACATAGATTCTGACATCCATTCTAGGAAATTCAATTGATGATCCGATGTTGTGTCTCCGTACCGGAACACTGCCTCTGAAGCCCGGATTTACAGTAACCAGATGAATACAAATAGTCATTGCCGGTCATGTCTCTAAAGCAAATGAGTTTTTGAACCTAACGTTGCCAAAATAATTAAAATCGGTCAATAATTGCCAGAGTTATAATCATTTGAATTTGGTGGGTACCCGGGTACCCTGTCGATCACTTAAGGGGTACAAAAAATCGAAGTCCCCCCCCTTCGGCACCCTTGATACTATAAAAAATGTGTTTATGCAAAAAGTTGCCTTTCAACTATTTTGAAGATGTCACTGAATTTCAGCTCTCTGTTTTAAAATAAACTATGAAAATTCGTAACGCAAAACATGAAAAGGTACCCGGGTACCCTGTCGATCACATAAGGGTCAACACGGCTTTTTACGCGGTTTTAGGAATTAACGCGTTTTTTTTACGCGGTACGTTTCCCCTGCGTTAAATGCGACCCCAGTGTACTTATTAACCTATTAATTAGACTATATTCTGTGTATTAAAATATATTCCTTGTTTCCATATTCCAACAGCAACTATTCAGGCCCTGATGAAGGTGATGTCCGAATTGAAGTCCCAAGGAAACATGCGAAAAGCGGAACCATCCGGATTGCCGCCTCTTGAGGAGTATGCAGCTGTATTCGTTCGGTGGCTGCAGCCGGAAAAGGAGGATGTTGATCAATTCATCGAAGATAACCCAGGAGAACCGCCGTATATCCTTTGTTCAACTATGGCTTTTGCCGAAGAAAAGTACTACGTTATAATTTTAAGAACCGCTTTCGACTGCGGATTTGTTTTCGATAAGGCCTTTGATGTGATCATTAAGTCATATAAGGTGCTCAATTTCAATGTGCCAGGAAAAGCCAAAAAAGTGGTAGAATTGTTTAACCTTATTTATGATATCAATACAAGCAGCCGATTGAACTGTGTAAACAATCTGTTTGAAAGGATACAGTCAGCGATGCACGTATAATAAGATGTTTATAATTGACCTCGCTTAAATGAATTACTTTTCTTTGTACAGATTTTTATTAAGAGGCTTTATTTTATCAGTCGAATATACGTCAGCGATACGAGTATAACAAGATGTTTATAAGTACTTTCGCTTGGATTAATTACTGCTCTTTTTATTATTAAGGATTATTTTTAAGAAGCCATGTTTAATTAGTCGAACATACGATTAAAGCGTCAATTTTTCAATCGTAAATGATTTTGTTAAGTGCTCTACCAATTTAATTCATATGTTTCATGATGTATGTACAGCCGCACTGTATTTAGTTAAGAATGAAATTGGAAGAACTTTTTTCAAAATTGTTAAGCTTATATTTTATTTATAGAATCACAAGAAAACAAACATCAAACAATAATTCTCATTAATTTTTATACAAATATGAATTGCAATGTATAAATTTGAATACATTATTATGGTTTCAGTTGAAAACCGAATCTATCGACTAGCGACAATCGATTTTACTGTCGATCCATATGTTGAACCTGATGTCGGAAGTAGTGCGCTGTATAGTGCATCAGATATAGTGCCATACAGTGAACTACTTCCGACATGAGGTATAACGTACAGAACGGAAGTAAAATGGATTGTCGCTAGTCGATAAATTCGAGTTTCAACTGAAACCATAATAATGCATTTCAATTTATAAATCAAATTTATGCTTTGCAATGCATATAAGTATAAATATATGAATTTCAATGAATAAATTTGATTTATGCATTGAAAAGCATATATTTATACAAATATGCATTGCAATGCATAAAATTAATATATGCATTAGAATGCATATATTTTAAATATACATTGCAATGCATTTATTTTATTTATGCATTAGAATGCATATAATTATACTAATATGCATTGCTATACATATATTTAAAATATGCATTGGAATACATATTTTTAAAATATGCATTGGAATGCATATTTTTGATAAATTCTTATCAACGCATAAACCTGATTTATTCATTCTAATGACTGTGTAAAGAAAACTGGGAGCACGGTTTGAGCCAATGCCCGGTCTAGTGAGTATGCTATATTGCTGATAGGTGAATGTAGATGAACAGAATGTAAACAAAAACAAAGAGAAGAAATTATAATCGTTTTTCGGATAATTTGTTGCAAACAGTGAAATCAGTGGAAGTTTAAATTAAATACCTTCTAAAGATTTATATATAAGTTGTTTGGTGAGGATTTGTTGGAAAGTTGAATTTGATACTTAATATACGATAATGCCTACTTTAATCCAGGTTGCAAACACAATACGACTAAAAACAAGTTTCCGTAAACTAGTGGTAAAAAAGGCGGACAAAAGTCCTGAATTTGTAAACGTAAGTAGCTTCAACCTAAATTGTGAACAATAGAAGATCTAATATTTACGAATTACAGCAGACTAGTGTTGGAAAAAGAGGAGGAACTAATTGTAATAAGAAGAGGAACTAATCATTCGTAGGACGAAGGAAAAACTATCTATTGTGAGTAGCGTCATCTATTTCGTAAAAGTAAAGTAAAATTAATCGAATTAAATTTGCAGTTTAAGCTGCGTAAATTAGCTGCTATAAAAAACTAGTTGCAAGCCTTCAATAGAATTCCGAACAATCTTAAAAATAGATAAACGGAAAAGCTAGTTACCTACGATGAGTGTGAATCTCACAATCACGGCATGCGGTGCCTGCTCGACAACTTCTGAGATTGATGAAGGGATGATTGGCTGCGATAATTGCGACAAATGGTATCATTATCGCTGTGTTGGTGTGCAGGAATCGAATATCCGGGATCAGGAGAAGTGGTTCTGCCCGACGGAGGAATGTCAAAAGGTAGAGGAAAAGCATGAAAAATTGATGGAAGAACGGAGAAAGAAGAAATCTTCGAAAAAGAAGCTCGTAACGGACGACTACTCGGACAAATCAAGTGTCAAGTCCGATCGGCAGTCCGGTTCGCATCTCGAAAGAAAGCTTAAGGAGCTAGAGAAAGAGCAAAGAGCGAAGGAAAATGAGTTGGAGATGGAACGTCTGCTGTGGATGAAAAGGATGGAAATGGATCGGATCCTGAAAGAAAAGAGACGCCAAATGGAAAATGAAATGAGGAAGCAGGAAATGGCCCAGGAAAAAGAGTTGCTTGAGAAAGCGCTTAAGGATGAGCAAGAGCATTTGGAACTAATTGAGCAAATGCGAGAAAAATACAAGAATAAGATGGCAGGTGTAAACAGAAAAAATAACACGTCATTGAAAGATACGAAGAAATATGAAAAAGATCTTGAGGATGGAAAACCGAAATCCAGCAAACTAGCGCAAATGAAGTTAAAGAATGGATCGAAACCCACCAAACGTTCAGGAAGTGAAAAGAGAGAAGGAAAGTCTGATTCAGATGATTACTACAGTGAAGAAGAAATCGAAAAGGAGAAAACTGATACCGAAGAAGAAGGATCGGAAGATGAAGAGGAACGGGACGAAATCGAAGAATCGGAAGAATCTGGAGAGGAATCAGAGAAAGAAGAGAAGCCGGAAAAGAAATTGAAAAAGAAAAAAGTAGTTCCACACGGGTTGGGGCAGCAAACCGCTGGACCCACGAGGGCGCAATTGGCCGCGAGAAATGGGATCTCTCGGAAACTTCCTATATTCACAGGGAAACCGGAGGAATGGCCTATGTTCATAGGCAGCTATGAAGCATCAAACGAAGCATGCGGATATAACGACGTGGAGAACCTAGTCCGTCTACATGAGAGCCTGAAAGGATCGGCATTAGAGAGCGTACGGGGACAATTGCTGCTACCGAAATCTGTATCGAAGGTGATCTATAAGCTGCGACAACTATACGGTCGTCCGGAACAACTGCTACATTACCACCTAGAGAAAGTAAATCAGTTAGATCCGCCTAAAGCTGAGAAGTTGGGGACGTTTATTCCTTTCTGAAACGCGGTAGAACAACTGTGTGACCACCTTGAAGCGGCGAATTTGAAACAGCATCTCGTCAATCCGCTGCTGGTACAAAGTCTAGTGGACAAACTACCTTCCTCCGATAAACGTGAGTGGGTCCGTTTTAAAAATAAGAAAAAGAAGGTCACCTTGAGGACGTTTGCCGATTTTTTGTCAAGAATTGTGTCGGAGGCATGTGAGGCGAATGCTTGTATCGAGGTTAAAGGAGAAACTAAGGACAGTCGCTACGGAAAATCTGGAAAAGGAGGAGTGAAGGAGAAGGGAGCAGTCTACAATCATAGCGAGACCGTAAGGTCGACTAACAGCGCTACTCCAATTTACACCCCAACGCCCAGGAGTCTAAAGCCTTGCAAAGCGTGTAAGCGGACAGATCACCGGCTACGGTTTTGTCAAGACTTTAAGGCAATGTCATTTACAAATCGCATGAAGGTTGTTGACACAGGAAAGCTTTGTAAAATATGTCTAAACGACCACGGAAACGCACCGTGCCGGTTCAAAATTCGATGCAACGTAGGCGAGTGTCAAGAGCGCCATCACCCCCTGCTGCATCCAATATCAACGTCAATTGTGATGAACACACATATTCATCTGCAAGGGACGATCCTATTCCGGATGATTCCAGTGTCGCTTCACTGGGGAAATCGAACGGTGCAGACAATAGCTTTTCTAGACGAAGGAGCTTCAATTACGTTGGTGGAGCGATCATTGACTGATAGACTTGGGGCAAAAGGAGTTCTACAGCCGCTCACGATCAAATGGACCGCCGATGTCACTCGAACTGAAAAAGACTCAACAAAGATGAATATGTTGATCTCCGCCTCCGGAAACGAAGAAAAGCTGCTGCTAAAGGGCGTACAGACCGTGGAACAACTTCTTCTGCCAAGACAATCACTGGATGTTACGAAGATGTCTACTGCTTACCATTTCCTCCGTGATCTACCAATATCTTCGTACCCAAGCCAACGACCTGGTATGCTCATCGGCCTGAATAACCTTCACGCCATCGCACCCATGGAAGCCAAAGTTGGTGAACAAGGAGAGCCTATCGCTGTACGGTCTAAACTTGGCTGGTCAGTATACGGTCCTATGGGAGGACAATCAAATCGGCAGCGAAATTTCGTAGGATATCACGAAATCACGAATGAAGATCTGCACAATTTGTTGAAAGAGCACTACGCGCTGGAGCAATCGGTAATTGCTATATCACAGGAATCAACGGAAGAAAAACGAGCTCGAGAGATCCTAGAGCGAACTACGGTACGTGTTGGCGACCGCTTCGAAACCGGAATGTTGTGGAAAATCGATAATCCAAAGTTTCCGGATAGCTACCCTATGGCAGTTCGAAGGTTGCGGCAGTTAGAACTACGACTGGAGAAGACACCGGTGCTATACGAGAACGTGAGACAACAGATCGCAGAATATCAGAAAAAGGGATACGCGCATCTAGCGACGCCGGAAGAATTGGCTACATTCAATCCACGGGAGTCCTGGTTCCTTCCCATTAACGTCGTTCTGAACCCGAAAAAGCCTGGAAAAGTTAGACTAGTGTGGGACGCAGCAGCAACGGTAAATGGTGTCTCCCTGAATTCACAGTTACTCACAGGTCCCGACATGCTCACTCCACTTCCGGGTGTTCTCAATAAATTTCGAGAACGACCTATCGGATTCGGAGGAGATATTCGCGAAATGTACCACCAGCTTTTGATTCGATTAGCGGATAAAAAGGTACAGATGTTCGTGTTTCGAAACACATCAAGCGACTCTTGCAACGTGTACATTATGGACGTCGCGACGTTTGGGTCGAAATGTTCGCCGTGTCAAGCCCAGTACGTGAAAAACCAGAATGCAATGGAGTTTTCCACTGAATTTCCAGAGGCAGCAACGGCAATAATTGAGAGGCATTACGTCGACGACTACTTCGGTAGCGTCGATACAATCGAGGAAGCCATCAGTAGAGCAAAAGATGTGAGATACGTGCATTCAAAAGCAGGTTTCGAAATCAGAAACTGGGTATCGAACTCCGAAGCATTTCTTGAGGAACTGGGAGAGGTCAGGAAGGAGCAGTCGGTACATTTCAACTGTGATAAGGAAAGTGGAAACGAGCGAGTACTTGGCATCATCTGGGATCCCAGGCAAGACGAGTTTTCATTTTCAACGGATCATCGGCACGACGTGAAACCGTATTTGATAGGAGGTGCACGTCCTACGAAGAGGATAGTTCTGAGTTGCGTGATGGGATTCTTCGACCCGTTAGGTTTACTCACACCGTTTACGATCCACGGGAAAATGATAGTGCAAGACCTTTGGCGCACGGGATGCAAATGGGACGACGAAGTAGACGACAACAGTCTGGATAAATGGGAACGCTGGACTGGTATGTTACCGAAAGTGGAAGAAATACGCATACCTCGCTGCTACTTCAAAGACGCCCGTTCATCTATATTAGACTCTCTGGAGCTGCACGTTTTTTCCGATGCAAGCATTCATGCATATGGTTGTGTGGCTTACTTCAGAGCAGTTATCGAGGGAAAGGTGAGGTGTTCGCTGGTGATGTCACGTTCGAAGGTAGCTCCATTAAAACTACAATCAGTTCCACGTCTCGAACTGATGGCTGCAGTTCTCGGGGCCAGGATGCTGCATACGGTAAGGTCAAATCATTCCCTTTCTATTACCAGATACGTTCTGTGGAGTGATTCTCAGACTGTTCTGAGCTGGATCCGTTCGGATCAACATAAATATAAACAGTTTGTTGCTTTCCGAATCGGTGAAATAGTAGACCTGACATCCACGAACGATTGGAGATACGTACCGTCTGATCTAAATATAGCGGACGTCGTAACAAAGTGGGGACAAGGGCCACCATTAGAATCAGAAGGTCAATGGTTCAATGGGCCACAGTTCTTGTACGAATCGGAGTCAGAGTGGCCTGAGCAGAAGAAAACGGTGTTCGACGATCCAGAAGAGATGAAAGCATGCGTACTATACCACGAAGTATCGAGCTACAGTTCTTTGCTCGATGTAAATGTTACATCACGGTGGTCGAGGTTGATTCGCATCGCAGCTAGTGTAGTTCGATTCATTGCTAACTGTCGGAGGAAAATAGCTGGACATCCAATCCTTGTATCGAAGGCGGGACACTACTTGGAGCATTCCGTAATAGCGACACCGGAATCCATTCGGTGGCCGCTTCTTCAAGACGAACTTCAAGCGGGAGAAAGGATGCTTATGAAACAAGCACAACAAGACAGCTTTCCGGAAGAAGTGAAAATTTTGAAAACCGGTCGCGAACGCAATCCGAATCAATTGCCAGGGCGGGTTGATAAGTCAAGCTGGCTCTACAAGCTGTCCCCGATCGTCGATTCCGACGGAATTGTGAGAATGGGAGGAAGATTGGCGCTCTCGAAATCGGTTCCCTTTGATAAAAAATTTCCGGTAATTCTGCCTAAGCGACACCAGATCACAAATATGATAATTCAGCACTATCATGAAAAGTTTGGGCATGCTAACCGGGAGACCGTGTTCAACGAGCTTCGTCAACGTTTCTACATTCCCAAACTTCGATCAACAATTTCACTAGCCGTGAAAGACTGCATGTGGTGCAAAGTCAACCGATGTCAGCCACAAGTTCCGGTGATGGCGCCGCTTCCAGTTCAACGGGTCACGCCGCAGTTACGCCCTCTCAGCTCGGTCGGAGTTGATTATCTGGGTCCCGTGGAAGTGCTGGTCGGACGTCGAAAAGAAAAGAGGTGGGTAGCTCTGTTCACATGCCTTGCAGTACGAGCCATTCACCTCGAAGTGGTGCATAGTCTAACCACGCAAGCATGTGTGATGGCGATAAGGCGGTTCATGTGCAAGCGAGGTTCACCAGACGAATTCTTTTCGGACAACGGAACCAATTTCAAGGGTGCAAACAACGAGCTGTGCAAGGTAAAGCAGAACATCAGTGCGGGATGCGCTGAAAGTGTCGCTACCCCAGAAATCAAGTGGCACTTTATCCCACCTGGAACACCACACATGGGCGGAAGCTGGGAAAGAATGGTGCGGTCAGTGAAAGAAGCAATGCGAGCATTAGATGACGGTAGGAAGCTAACAGATGAAATACTCCTGACAACGTTGTCCGAAGCGGAAGACATGGTCAATTCTCGTCCGTTGACATACCTTCCGCAAGAAGCAGAGGAGACTGAAGCCATCACACCAAATCATTTTCTGCGAGGTGTCAGCAAGGATGCGGATCGGATGGTGGATGACCACATTGAGCTTGCAGAAGCACTGAGGGACCTCTACAAACGGTCACAGTATCTGGCCGATAGGATGTGGCAGAGATGGAGCAAAGAATATCTACCGAGTATCAATCGTAGGACGAAGTGGTTTGATGAACAAAGATCGTTGCAAGTGGGCGATTTGGTATTCCTGATAGACGGGGCACAGCGGAAGAGCTGGGTCCGTGGAATAATAGAGGAGGTATTTGAAGCGGCAGATGGTAAAATCCGACAAGCAAAAGTGAGGACAAACAAAGGCGTATTCAGGAGAGCAGTGGCAAACCTAGCTGTGATAGAGATTCCTGGTAAATCCGGGACTTCCGGCGGAGCGGAACCGGAGTTACGGGCTGGGGTGTAAAGAAAACTGGGAGCACGGTTTGAGCCAATGCCCGGCCTAGTGAGTATGCTATATTGCTGATAGGTGAATGTAGATGAACAGAATGTAAACAAAAACAAAGAGAAGAAATTATAATCGTTTTTCGGATAATTTGTTGCAAACAGTGAAATCAGTGGAAGTTTAAATTAAATACCTTCTAAAGATTTATATATAAGTTGTTTGGTGAGGATTTGTTGGAAAGTTGAATTTGATACTTAATATACGATAATGCCTACTTTAATCCAGGTTGCAAACACAATACGACTAAAAACAAGTTTCCGTAAACTAGTGGTAAAAAAGGCGGACAAAAGTCCTGAATTTGTAAACGTAAGTAGCTTCAACCTAAATTGTGAACAATAGAAGATCTAATATTTACGAATTACAGCAGACTAGTGTTGGAAAAAGAGGAGGAACTAATTGTAATAAGAAGAGGAACTAATCATTCGTAGGACGAAGGAAAAACTATCTATTGTGAGTAGCGTCATCTATTTCGTAAAAGTAAAGTAAAATTAATCGAATTAAATTTGCAGTTTAAGCTGCGTAAATTAGCTGCTATAAAAAACTAGTTGCAAGCCTTCAATAGAATTCCGAACAGACTTGATAGATCGAATATGGTTTTAGCATAGAATTTATGCTTTATAGTATATTTGTTTTTCTCCGTGCATTTCTTGACCATGGAAGAATCCAGGTTGAAAAAAGAAGAAGACACTGAGTGGTGATAAATCTGACAGCTCCCATGTTAAAGTATACACGCTCGTTCAAGATAACTCAAAACTGAGTTGAGGTTACTCAGTTTCATATTTTCTTTTGAAACGTCAGCGCATGAGTAAGAGGATTTATGAATTTGAGTAACATCGACTCAATCAATAATAAAAAAGCTCAGATTTTCATTTTGAGTTTTCAGCTTGTATCGACGCTAAGGTAATGACTCATATATTTCAAGGTGGCTTTTGCGAAGCTAAGCGAAAATCTAATTCGTCTAAAATTTTAGAAGTTAAGGAGATATAAGAAAAATGGAACAGGTTGCAGCAGCGGTGGATGCGGAAACTTATCGCAAATTGAGAGGTAATTGTTAGTTTTCTGATGTAACAAACATTTTTGAGGTTATTTCCGAATTGTGATCCAAACCCGGATTGTAAAGGAGGTTTTTCTAAATATCTTTTATATTATCCACATAAGTTTGCTCAAGTTTAGGATGATAAACGCACTTCCCTTCTTCATTTGAATTACGTACTGTAATAATGGGATTATTGCTTTTTTTCAGCATACATCCGGGCTTTACTCAGGATCAATGACAAAATGCGCATTGATGACATTCGTCGAACGGTAACTGTGAGTCCGCAAATGAAAGATCAACATGTTATTCGTTTAGTTTACTGGATAACGGTAAGAAAATTCGATTCGTTAATAGTAATATTAATTACGTTTCTGTTACGACATTTCAGCCCTCAGAAATCGCATTGGTGAAATACGTTGCTTCACTGAACAGCGTTGCTCAACTACATATCGCATGCGTTGCCGAACCTATGGGTGTGGGAAGGCTCTATTTAGTGATTAACACCCAAGTCTATGTGAAAGCAAAAACATCCATTCACGCCATTGATTTATATTTTAGAAGTTAGAAGAAATTAATGAAAATAAATAAAGCTGGAATATATATAAATGCCCAAAATGCTTCTTAATTCCCAATATTTGGATTTTATAGAGAAAACGGAATGATTTAAATTGTTTTGCTGAAATTTTACTCATTGCACTATAACTTTAAATTTATGAAAATGAGTAAGAGTAACTCTAATTAAAATATATATACAGTTTACTCAAAATTGAGTTTTGGTTTATTTACTCAATTTAGGGTTGGTCCGGTTTTAATTGAATTGGGTGACTTTTCACTCAATTTTGAGAACCTTCAAACGAGCGTGTAGGACGAACATTTTAAAATGCTTATAAAAAATTCAAATGAAATTCTAATTAAAAGCGGTTTGTTGTATGATGTAAGAAAAATCCAAAACTACTCAATAAAGACATTTTCAGCAAAATAAAATATAAATCAAAATAATGCCCCTATTTTGCAGTTTAGGATTTTTCGTACATCATAGAACAAACCGCTTTTAATTAAAATTTCATTTGAATTTATTATAAACATTTTAAAACGTTCGTCCTATAATTTAACATGGGAGCTGTCAGATTTATCACCACTCTGTGTCTTCTTCTTTTTTCAACCTGGATTCCTCTATTACTTCGACACAAATTTTTCATTAGAACCTAACTGACAAACGTAAACAATGGCTTCTTTCTTAAATTTCTCGTTATTTAAAACTCGCCTAATGGCCCAAACACAATGATAACGGAAACGGAAAACGGCAAAGCCCGATCTGTGTATGCCTGCTTGTCGGAAAGAAAACAGGCTAGATCCAAGCCGATTCTAATTGAACATATCGAATTCATTTACAGTAACTGTCAAAATTGCCGTTTTCCGTTCCGTTTCCGTTATAATTGTGTTTGGACGGTAATCAATCCACCACGATCATTTCGAAGAGAAAGTGTTCGCCTATCCGATAGAATTGGATGCTTACGAGAAATTTACGGAAGAAGCCATTGTTTACGTTTGTCAGTTAGGCCCTATAATGAAAATTTTGTGTCGACTAAAATTATAAATATATAATTGTCCTTGTCCTATCCTACACGGTTGTTTTCAAATACCCATTAATGGGTGAAAAAAAAACATTTTTGCTAGAAGTGCCTCTCCCCATTCAATGGGTAAACCCGATTTACCCATTAGTGGGTAAAAGCAGTTTATGTCACTAAATGGGTAATTTTTCACCCATTGCAAAAAATCCAAAATGGGTAAAATATTACCCATTTTTCGATGCAGATTATGTAGCACACGCAAAAAAAATACGCGTTATATATATAATACCACTTCAAAATAGGAATCAATTCAACTAAAATTTTGGTTTAAATATGGACCAATAAAACTGATGAACTAATTCAACAAAAACTTTAAGTTTAAATAAAACTTCATGTTTTATAGAATTTAACATCGGGTTTTATTGCTCAAAACAAAATGTTTTGTTAAACCAACTAAACGCATTTGTTGAAATAATAAACAATTATGAAGTAATTCAAGAAAACCTTTGAGTTGAAATAAAACTTCTTGTTTTATAGAATTGTATACCGTGTTTTATTGTGTAAAACAAAATGTTTTGTTGAATTAACTAAACGCATTTGTTGAAATAATGAATATCGAAGAACTAATACAATAAAACCATTTGATTGAAATAAATCTTCATGCTTTATAAAACTGAGAATCGTGTTTTATTGTTTTTAAATAGTTACCGCATCATATTCCACCTGCCGAACGGCGTGTTGGAAAGCATGAATCGGATTTTGCAGGAGATGACATCGTGCATGTATTTGGATGCAGGACTCGGGAAGAACGATTGTGGAGAGGCAGTCATAATGGCAGCTTATTTTCTTCCAAGATGTGCTGTTTTTCCAGTTATCTGCAAAGAGAATAATTCGTTGATAATCTGTTTTACAAATTAACATGTTTATACATACACTAGAAATACCAAGGCAGAGGCAGCAATATGGCAGCTATGAAATATGTGGTCATACATATATTTTATTAAAACATTAAATTAATCATTTTAGTTTAAAATAAGTATGATTGTTATAAATCAAATATTATTTAAACGAATACCATACAGCGGTGATTACTTTAAATAATTTGATTGGTTTGACTTCAATTAAATTTATAATTGATTTGGAACTTTTTCAAGAATTGAAACAAATATAAACCTTGTATTGAAGCGCAACAAATCACTTTGTTGATTCAAAACAGAGTGATTTCTTAGCGTGAAAAAATAATTTGGTTTAAACAATAAATTAAACATTTGAGTTAAACGATAAATGTTGTTGTTATAAAGCAAACATTTATTAAATTTATATCACACAGCAGTGATTACTTTAAAAATATATATTGGTTTGATTTGAATGGAATTATGAATTGATTTGGAACTTTTTTGTGAATTGAAACAAACAGAAAACTGGCATTGAATACCAACCAAATATTTTGTTGATTCAAAGCAGAGTGATTTCTTAGGGTGACAAAATACTTTGTTCAAGCAATAAATTAATCATTTGAGTTAAAAAATATATGTGATTGTCCTGAATCACACAGCGGTGATTATACTTTAAAAAAAATTATTGGTTTAATTTGAATAAAATTGTTGAACTGATTTGGAACTTTTTTTTAGAATTGAAACAAATACAAACTTTGTTTTGAATACCAACAAAATATTTTGTTGATGCAAAGCAGAGTAATTTCTTTGCGTGCAGTTGGTACACGCAAAAAAAACCGCAGTAGAAACTACCATTTCGAGGGTTAAATTAAGCGCAATCACCATCAATTTTCAGCTGACTATAAATGCGTTTGATTTTACCATGCATGCGATTAGATCAACCATGGTGCGGATGTATCAATATGAGGGCTGTCAAATATACCACAAACGATGACGGTTTCACCATAAACGTAGTAAATATGACTGAAATTTCATGGTAGTTTTAAAGATAGGCGTAGTCGGGTAAAATGGTAGTTTTTACTACAAGAATTTTTTCTGTGTAGATTGTAATATTATGATATTCATGGTAATCGAATAATCTCGCAATCAATAAATGGCTAAATAAAATATTTGTAATTGTTTTTATTCATGCATTTTTTTTTAATATGGATTCGACTTCTTTACAACCTCAATGCTCCGTGCACTCAAAACGATTGTCAACGTATAGTTAAAGTTGAATTGACGATCTGAAAGCATAATTCTGAAGCATTAGATTATTTATATACAAAAATATCATTTGTCTTACTTGCGTTGTTCCGAAAAAGTGTTTAGTTTCATATATTATTGTAGTTTTTATGAAATTTAAAAACTGAAACAAGCGGCACTTCCCACCAACGAAGCACCAGATACACTTTGTTTTTTTTTTATTTTCACCCATTAATGTCTAAAAATATACCCGTTTTTTTTATTGTATGAGGTTTCCTCCAATGGGTGTTTTTTTACCCATTGCATGATTGAGAATTCCCCCATTTTGTGGCAGACGGGAATGCTATTTTAAAATGGGTGTTTTTAACCCATTAATGGGTTTTCGCAAACAACCGTGTAATGCACTTAATGAAAGAAAAAACAGCAGCGACGACGAAGAAAATTTACGGTGTTGTGAACAAACAAATCCAATTTGGAACAGAATCAAAAACGAATACGCTAAAAGAAATACGCAGTTATACCATAGACTAACTCTAAGACCAGTAGGTCCCATACAAAAACGATTTTTTTCTTGGCTCAGTCAGTACTAGAACATCGTCCCAAGCTCGGTCCCAAGCTCAATAATGCACCCCTTATAATGAACTCACATGAACACACTCTCAAATACTCTGTCAAAATAACACAGCAAATCAAAACAAAGGCACAAATATGTATAACAAGGTGCTGGCTTCAAGGTGTAATTCGGACCAAGGGGTTCTACAACAGTGAACCAATTTCAAATCGCTAGTTACATATTGATTGTTGGTTATACCATAGACTAACTCTAAGACCAGTAGGTCCCATACAAAAACGATTTTTTTCTTGGCTCAGTCAGTACTAGAACATCGTCCCAAGCTCGGTCCCAAGCTCAATAATGCACCCCTTATAATGAACTCACATGAACACACTCTCAAATATTCTGTCAAAATAACACAGCAAATCAAAACAAAGGCGCAAATATGTATAACAAGGTGCTGGCTTCAAGGTGTAATTCGGACCAAGGGGTTCTACAACAGTGAACCAATTTCAAATCGCTAGTTACATATTGAGTGTTGGTTATACCATAGACTAACTCTAAGACCAGTAGGTCCCATACAAATACGATTTTTTTCTTGGCTCAGTCAGTACTAGAACATCGGTCCCAAGCTCGGTCCCAAGCTTAATGATGCGCTCCTAATAATGAACTCACATGAACACACTCTCAAATATTCTGTCAAAATAACACAGCAAATCAAAACAAAGGCGCAAATATGTACAGCAAGGTGCTGACTTTAAGGTGTACTTCGGATCAAGGGGTTCAACAATAGTGATCCAATTTCAAATCGCTAGTTACATATTGATTGTTGGTTATACCATAGACTAACTCTAAGACCAGTAGGTCCCATACAAATACGATTTTTTTCTTGGCTCAGTCAGTACTAGCACATCGGTCCCAAGCTCGGTCCCAAGCTCAATAATGCGCTCCTAAGAATGAACTCACATGAACACACTCTCAAATATTCTGTCAAAATAACACAGCAAATCAAAACAAAGGCGCAGATATGTATAACAAGGTGCTGGCTTCAAGGTGTACTTCGGACCAAGGGGTTCTACAACAGTGATCCAACTTCAAATCGCTAGTTGCATATTGATTGTTGGTTATACCATAGACTAACTCTAAGACCAGTAGGTCCCATACAAAAACGTTTTTTGTCTTGGCTCAGTCAGTACTAGAACATCGGTCCCAAGCTTAATAATGCGCCCCTAATAATGAACTCACATGAACACACCCTCAAATATTCTGTCAAAATAACACAGCAAATCAAAACAAAGGCGCAAATATGTATAACAAGGTGCTGGCATCAAGGTGTAATTCGGACCAAGGGGTTCTACAACAGTGAACCAATTTCAAATCGCTAGTTGCATATTGATTGTTGGTTATACCATAGACTAACTCTAAGACCAGTAGGTCCCATACAAATACGTTTTTTTCTTGGCTCAGTCAGTACTAGCACATCGGTCCCAAGCTCGGTCCCATGCTTAGTACTGCGCCCCTAATAATGAATTCACACGAACACACTCTCAAATATTCTGTCAAAATAACACAGCAAATCAAAACAAAGGCGCAAATACGTACAGCAAGGTGCTGACTTCAAGGTGTATTTCGGACCAAGGGGTTCTTCAACAGTGAACCAATTTCAAATAGTTAGTTGCATATTGATTGTTGGTTATACCACTTCAAAATAGGAATCAATTCAACTAAAATTTTGGTTTAAATATGGACCAATAAAACTGATGAACTAATTCAACAAAAACTTTAAGTTGAAATAAAACTTCATGTAGAATTTAACATCGTGTTTTATTGCTCAAAACAAAATGTTTTGTTAAACCAACTAAACGCATTTGTTGAAAAAATAAACAATGATGAAGTAATTCAAGAAAACCTTTGAGTTGAAATAAAACTTCTTGTTTTATAAAATTGTATACTGTGTTATATTGTGTAAAACAAAATGTTTTGTTGAATTAACTAAACGCATTTGTTGAAATAATGAATATCGAAGAACTAATACAATAAAACCATTTGATTGAAATAAATCTTCATGCTTTATAAAACTGAGAATCGTGTATTTTGTTTTCAAATAGTTACCGCATCATATTCCACCTGCCGAACGGCGTGTTGGAAAGCATGAATCGGACTTTGCAGGAGATGACATCGTGCATGTATTTGGATGCAGGACTCGGGAAGAACGATTGTCAGAAGAGGCAGTCATAATGGCAGCTTATTTTCTTCCAAGATGTGCTGTTTTTCCAGTTATCTGCAAAGAGAATAATTCGTTGATAATCTGTTTTACAAATTAACATGTTTATACATACACTAGAAATACCAAGGCAGAGGCAGCAATATGGCAGCTATGAAATATGTGCTCATACATATATTTTATTAAAACAATAAATTAATCATTTTAGTTTAAAATAAGTATGATTGTTATAAATCAAATATTATTTAAACGAATACCATACAGCGGTTATTACTTTAAATAATTTGATTGGTTTGACTTCAATTAAATTTATAATTGATTTGGAACTTTTTCAAGAATTGAAACAAATAGAAACCTTGTATTGAAGCGCAACAAATCACTTTGTTGATTCAAAACAGAGAGATTTCTTAGCGTGAAAAAATAATTTGGTTTAAACAATAAATTAAACATTTGAGTTAAACGATAAATGTTGTTGTTATAAAGCAAACATTAATTAAATTTATATCACACAGCAGTGATTACTTTAAAAATATATATTGGTTTGATTTGAATGGAATTATGAATTGATTTGGAACTTTTTTGTGAATTGAAACAAACAGAAAGCTGGCATTGAATACCAACCAAATATTTTGTTGATTCAAAGCAGAGTGATTTCTTAGGGTGACTTAGGAATACTTTGTTCAAGCAATAAAATAATCATTTGAGTAAAAAAATATATGTGATTGTCCTGAATCACACAGCGGTGATTACTTTAAAAAAAATTATTGGTTTAATTTGAATAAAATGTTGAACTGATTTGGAACTTTTTTTAGAATTGAAACATATACAAACTTTGTTTTGAATACCAACAAAATATTTTGTTGATGCAAAGCAGAGTAATTTCTTTGCGTGCAGTTGGTACACGCAAAAAAAACCGCAGTAGAAACTACCATTTCGAGGGTTTAATTAAGCGCAATCACCATCAATTTTCAGCTGACTATAAATGCGTTTGATTTTACCATGCATGCGATTAGATCAACCAAGGTGCGGATGATATCAATATGAGGGCTGTCTAATATACCACAAACGTTGACGGTTTCACCATAAACGTAGTAAATTTGACTGAAATTTCATGGTAGTTTTAAAGATAGGCGTAGTCGGGTAAAATGGTAGTTTTTACTACAAGAATTTTTTCTGTGTAGATTGTAATATTATGATATTCATGGTAATCGAATAATCTCGCAATCAATAAATGGCTAAATAAAATACTTTTAATTGTTTTTATTCATGCATTTTTTTTAATATGGATTCGACTTCTTTACAACCTCAATGCTCCGTGCACTCAAAACGATTGTCAACGTATAGTTAAAGTTGAATTGACGATCTGAAAGCATAATTCTGAAGCATTAGATTATTTATATACAAAAATATCATTTGTCATAATTGCGTTGTTCCGAAAGTGTTTAGTTTCATATATTATTGTAGTTTTTATGAAATTAAAAAACTGAAACAAGCGGCACTTCCCACCAACGAAGCACCAGATTCGCTTGGTTTTATATTTTTTTCACCCATTAATGTCTAAAAATATACCCGTTTTTTTTATTGTATGAGGTTTCCTCCAATGGGTGTTTTTTTACCCATTGCATGATTGAGAATTCCCCCATTTTGTGGCAGACGGGAATGCTATTTTAAAATGGGTGATTTTAACCCATTAATGGGTTTTCGCAAACAACCGTGTAATGCACTTAATGAAAGAAAAAACAGCAGCGACGACGAAGAAAATTTACGGTGTTGTGGTTGTGAACAAACAAATTGACACAAATTTTTCATTAGGGCCTAACTGACAAACGCAAACAATGGCTTCGTCCTAAAATTTCTCGTTATTGAAAACTCGCCTAATCAATCCACCACGATCATTTCGAAGAGGAAGTGTTCACCTATCCGATAGAATTAGAGGCTTACATGGGTAGCTTCTGTGCCACGAGAAATTTACGGAAGAAGCCATTGTTTACGTTTGTCAGTTAGGCCCTAATGAAAATTTTGTGTCGAAATCCAATTTTGGAACAGAATCAAAAACGAATACGCTAAAAAAGAAGAACAAGTTTGGCAGTGTTGCGAGATTTAATTTTACATAAAATCAAAATGCGATAAAGCATCAAAGTCGTGTAATATTTAACATATTTTTCGGAGTTCTTTATGTGCATTGGTTTTCATGTAATATTTATGTTTGTAATATGTGATTATTACATTTATGCAACTAATATTTTTTTATGATGGAATTTGAAGACCGATGTAATATTCCATTAAGTGGATGTTATTGTGCACACAAAACAGGAACATTCCCAAGTAACCACAAGCATTATATCATAACACTAGTTCGACCGACTATCAGCAACAGTAATACCATATCACATTTTTTCAACAACTCCCATGCTATGTAGCATTACCTATACATAAAACATGTTATGATGCATTACTATATTTCTACAAACAGCTTAACGTTAAATACGCATTAAATGATCCATTAATGCATTGTCTCAATAAATGCTTCATTGCTAGCTAAAAAGTAGCATTGGTGCAATATCATCTGGATGACGTTTTCCAATTTCACTTTGGAAAAGAAAAACATATCACCTTCATTCTCCTTAACCAGAAAGTTTGATTCTTAAAATTTCAGCAAAAAGTATGGATGCATTATGGGGAGCCGCGGGTTTTTCTGGTTGTTTATTTTCAGAGGACGGAGCTGTTTTTTCAATCTTTATTCTCATATTTATCTTTTCATTAATGATCCAGTTTCAACCTGCACCGGGCATCAAAATTGTGTCGGCTTGTTGTGTGATGAACGGCGGTGGGTATGATTTCATTTGTAGCTCGTATCGGGTTGAGGTTTGCACTGATTAAAGGTTAGGGTATCGCAGTCTCAATGGCGTGTTTAGCAAGAAAAATCTAAAAATAGCTGCATGAAATATGTTTTTATAGAACGACAAAGAGGGTATGTTTGGGGTGTGCTTCCTTAATATTATGCAGTTGTCTTATATAATTCCATTGCTCTTATGGCTAAGAGCGTTAACACATCCGGCATTCATCGACCAGTCGTGAGAAGCCTTGGTTCGAATCTCGATGTAGGAAACACATTTGAGCTTATTAAAAATATATCCCATCATTGTTACGCGCAGATGCAATAAAATAAAATAAAATAATATCCCCACAATAAAACGTAACATAAAAAATGAATTCATCTAGAAGAAAATTAAATATTTTTTCGATGTTTCTTTTTCCAAAATACCCCAAGCTCTATATATGCTTTTTAAAATGCAATAAAACATTTCAGTAGAAGCAGTAATTCAACTGCTGAAAAAGTAACTATGCCCTAAATATACTTATATTCGGGCTTCAATAAAGCATGTGCGCTAGCTTTAATTTGACAGGAGTGGGGCCCTTTTCGACTTTAGTTCTACTTTAAGGACGCAAGTAAGATTAGATTGCTCTATACCAAAAACTTATATCGTAATATAATGCATAATTGATGTATCTATATAGAGCTTCATGGTTACTTGGGTTGTTTTATTAAAAAAAATGCACTTTTCTTCTAAAAAGTGTTCATTTTTCAATAAATTGAGAGTTAAATTATCTACTGCAAAAGTTATGTAATTTTCTTCAAGGTATATTTTTTCGGTTCAGTGTGCAAATTTGAAAATCTTTTCTTTTACCGTGAAAATTGTAGAACTGTCAAATCCACCAACACAAAGCAAGTCATTGCCCTCGTCGTCGTCGCCGTCGTCCGCGTCATAACCGCTTCGGTACGCATTTTGTGAAATTGCATTTCGTGAAAAAAAAATAACTATGTGATGCTTGACTCGATCGGCGAAATATAAAAGGAAGGGTATGTTACTTCATGAAATTTGATGTTTTAATTTATTTAATCAACCCCGTTTTTTTTGTTTGCAGCGCTGCCATGACAACGAACGACAGCAGAAAGTATGCACAGTAACAACATGGATATCTTGTAACGTTGAAAGTTAATTTTAAATAAAAAATAATTTGTTTTCATTTATAACAATGCCCCGGATTTATTCAGTTCAACTATTTAATTGAAAATATAACCTTTGAATTAAAAAAAATTCTTGCAATCCAAATATTCTTATATGTATTGCTCGACACTTGCTGGATAAAAGTTTATTTTGAAATGAAAATAATTTACATTTTTTTTCAACAATGCCAGAGTTTTGATCTGACAGTTCTACAATTTATTTTGAAAGTTTTTACTTTTAAATGTACAAAGCAGAAATTTTTCGAATTGATTGAAGATTTTTGTTTTGAAAGCAAACCGCTTTCTACGAAAAAAAACCAACGCAACTTTTCAATTATGGCAATGGTTTTTTTTTTTATTTTAATAGTCATTATTCTCTGTGTGTGCATCGTATTTCCATAATAGTACGTTCGCACTACAGCTTATATTACGTGATATAGAGTATCTTGATATCAGCAACTATACATTTAATTTTCACTAGAAATAATGTACATGTCATTTGAAATCATTTAAATTTATGAAATTTATAACGGTTGTCAATTAATGTCAACGAGAAATTCGTCATCAAGATAGACTTATAACATGTTATAACCCTGTAGTCTGAACAAGGCATAACTCTAAGACCAGTAGGTCCCGAACAAATACGATATTTTTCTTGGCTAAGTCAGTACTATACAGCTGTAACTGAAAATTAAGTCCTGTAACTTTGCATAAATCTCACTGTGCAAAACTGCATGTCAGTTTGTAAAAATTAAAATGATTAAATTTTTGTTGTTTAAAAATCGAGAAAAAATATTTTTGTGTTAGGAAGAACGCCCATCATCGATACAGTTGAAAAAAACAAACATGATTTTTTTTAAATTAAAACCCTTTATTGACGCCCAACGCAAAATAAAGAAAAGGATCCCATTTTTCTTTGAAAATTGGAATCCTTTTCAAGTAAGCTCCGGGTGAAATTAGAATTCTTTATTCCAATTGTTTTTATAGTGAAAGGTGAATGAGTTGTATTCGGAAAAGTATTGTAATCGATGAAAGTGCTATTTTCTTTTTGTGAACCGGTTCGGGTGATGATAATTATTATTGTTTCTATAGTTTTTTAGTTCTTTTCAAATTAGTGTTCAAAATTAAGCCGTTTAGTCTTGAGACAGTGCTTACAATAAATAAGAACAATAGGGTATTATAGGGGTATGTGGATTATAACATTGTTCGATAGCAAATATAATAATATACCAGCAGTTAATTTATTTTTTTCAAGCGCATGTCTCAAAAAAGACTAAACTGACTATTTTGAGCATATTTGAAAAGATAAAGCAGAAACAATAATGAACACCGAACTCACAAAGAAAATAGCACTTTCATCGTTACGTACTTTTAGATATTCACCTTTCATATAAGCTGGTGGAACAAAATTCCTAATGCAAACTACTTGAAAGTTCAATTTTCAAGAAAATGGGATCACTTTGCTTTATTTTTGGTGAAAAATCAATAAAGAGGTTTTATTTAAAAATCATGTTTTCATTTTCAATATATCGTGATGAATAATACAACGCAAATCTTTTTCTCATTTTAAACAGCTAAAACAATCATTTAGTACCTGACTTCGACATGCAGTTTTTGCGACAATTTTATGCAAACCACAAGACTTATTTTCGGTACAGCTGACTTAGCCGGAAAATATCGTGTACTGTTCGGGACTACTGGTCTTAAAGTTATGCATTCAGACTTTACCGAGACATAACATGTTGTAAGTCTATCTTGATGACAGCATTTCTCGTTGTGCCATAATACGACAGCCGTCAAATTTCATAAATTAAATAATTTCAATGTTATCTTTCCGTCGCTAGTAGAAATTAAATGTATAGTGCTGATATCAGATACTCATATCATGATACTCGGAGCTGTGAACTGGAGCTGTCCTCATCTCGATACGATACTTTTACCGCAAGAAAATCAATGACTGTCAAAATAAAAAGAAAACGTATATAATTAGTTGCGTGATTTTCAACAATGATCTTTCTTTCAGGCAAAATCACGCTCGATATTCGAAATTCTGTATGACCTAAAGTAAAACTTTCAAAATGATGTAGAACATCGGAACTCTGGCGTATTGAAAATGAAATTATTTTCATTTCAGAAACAAACATCCAGCTGAAGTAATCGAGCAATACATACTCGTCGTGGATTACTGAAATTTTTTATTTTCAGTCATCGATTGAATGATAAATCCGGAGATAAAATGATATAAATGACAAATTATTACATGTCCAAAATAACTTTCAACGTTACCAGATGTCAATGATACTATTAACATGCCTCTGCTTTGTCGTTCGTTAATGCGGCGCTGCAAACGGCGAGATTGATTAAATAGTAAAACATCAAATTTCGTAGTAACATACCCTTTCATACATATTTCGCCCGATCAATCAAGCATCACATAGTTATTTTTTTCTGAAATACAATTTCTATGCCAGCATGATTGTATTTGACGAAGCAATGACAACATGTGATGATTCAGTTCCCAATTTTCACGGTAAAAAGTTTCAAAATTTACACTAATTCTGAAGAAAATTAACTTTTGTCAAATGAACAACTCAATTATTGAAAATGACGCGCAGAAGAAAGTGCGTACAATGAAACAGCCCGAAACAGTAGCATATAGATACATCAATTATGCCTCGTACGATATAAGTTTTTTGTATAGAGCAATCTAATCTAGCGTCTAAATGACTTCGTCAGCTATTCCAGGGCGCGCATCTTTATTGAAGCGAGATGAAATATGTGAGACAGATACTTTTCGGCAGTTGCTGCTACTGAGTGTTTTATTGCATTTAGAAACATATATCAGGAAGCAGTGTTACGGAGAGAAGGCATCGAAAAATACATTTTCATCTTGATATAGTCTTTTCTGTACGTTTTATTGAATCTCTTTTATTTTGTGTTGCATCTGCTTCAGCTATCGTGGGATATCACTGACAAATAAGTGTTTCTGCAATCAGGTCAGCCAGGCACCTCTTCATTTGATCGTCTTTGAATCTTGATGTAATATCTGTCCTGGTATGATGAATATCATTAACATGGCGGGAAGCACAAACGCTGCTGGATCAAAATATTTCATGCAGTATTTTAGGTCCTGTAAACACGCGTTTCTGCCTAACAGCTGTCAGGCAAACCTCAACTATTAAATCAAAATCGCCTACCGCGGGCCATCACGACAAACATTATTACATTCTCAAATGAGCTGATCGACAATGAGAACAAATATGAATAGACTGAAAGCAAACTCAAAATCACTCTGAAATCGCTGGCAAAACTATCGTCCCCGCAATGCATCTCATACTTTTACAACAGTACAAATCAAACGTTAATCTTCTCTTTCAAGTGAAATTGAAGAGCATCATCCAGTGATGTTGCACTTGTCACTGCACAGCTAACGATGAGCATTTATTGAGACGAAATGCGTAATGGATCATTTAATGCGTGATACAGCGTTAAATGACTGTAAATATGTGTGCGTCATAACATGTTTATGTATGATCGTCTGCATAACGTTATTGAAATATTATGTATTACTGTTGCTGATGGTGGTATGTTATGATATAGTAACTGTGGTGCGGAATGTTGTTTCATGTATATATTATCCATAATGGAATGTATCGATCTTTCAGTATCATAAAAAGTATTAGTTGCACATGCGTATGTCTGTACGTATAAATGATAAAACAGAAAACCAATGCGCATGAAATTTCCGAAAATATGTTAAACGATGTATCTTGACATCTTCAGTCGTCATAACACTATAATAATATTCGTTACATTCTGTTCAAAATTGAATTTCGTACAAGATTTTCATTGAGATTTTCTTTATTGAAGCGTGACAGTATTTTAACAAAAGTAAGGTTTCTCATTGGCATGGCTCTGCTCTCTTCAATTATCGGATAGTGAACCTTCCTCTTCGAATCATGATAGTGATGAAATTTGGTCTTTGGACAATGTTGCATTTCAATTGACCTGTGAAAATTTATATTCTTTGTTCACAACCTGAAAACGCAAATATCCTTCTTTCTTTCATTAGTGCAATTACACAATTTGTTCTGCTTCGATAATGGGTTAAAATCACCCATTTAAAATGTATTCCCTTCATGAAGTCTCAATCATCTGTCAAGCGCCCTTGAAGGGAAACTTTCTTTAATAAAAAACAGGTATCGACCACGAACGTATAATGGTGAAAAAATATAAAACCGAAAGAATCAGTGCTTCGTTATTGCCGCTGATCAATTTTTCTATTTCATAAAAAACTACAATAATATGAGCACAAAACGCACAAAGGTAACAGTATAGTAATGATGACACGCTATATGAATAATCACAATGCTTCGAAGTATGCTCGATCGTCAGTCAACTTTAACTATAGGCCAGGCAATCGTTACCGTGCTGCAGGTATGAAGTTAAAGAAGTCGATCCTGTAAAAAATGTGTAAGCAATTAAGTATTTTATTTAACTGTTTGTATTGAAGACCTTCGTTACCATGAATATGTAATATTTTTGTCTGCAGAAAAATTCTTGAAAACTGTTTATCTTTCAGCTACCGTAATTTCAATTCATTACTGCGTTTATGGTGAAGGCCGTCAACGTTTGTGAATATGTTAGACGGCACATATATGATATCATCACGCAGCTGATTGTTAATAAAAATATGTTAACGTCAAAAAATATAGTCAGCTGAAATTATTAATTGTTATATGATAAACCCTCGAAATCTACTGCGACTTTTGCGATGTTAACGCAAAATTGCTCTGCTTTCATCGTAAAATCTTTATGATGTTCCGTGAAGTTCTTCATGTAACAATCAATTCTAAAAATTCTAAAATCAATTCAACATTTTATTCAATTGGTAATCGATACTTTAGTATCTTATGTATGATTCAGTTGTCTGCAATATTTTTTTTATTGTAGACAAAGTATTCTCTAAATCGCCTGCTGATCAACAAAATGATTATTATTAATGTAACTCTGTTGTTTCAATTATAATTCGTCAAATATGTTCCATTCAAATCAATGATAATATTACAATGTGTTTGCTTTATAGCGTAACATTTATCGTTTAACTCCAGTATTTGTTGATATTTAGTAGGTATTTTCACGCTATACTGTTTTGGTCAACAAAGTGATTTATTGCATCAATCAAGTTTTCTATTGTTCAATTTATTGAAAAATTTAAAATCAGTAATTTATTGAGATATCAAATCGTCAAATTATTTAAAAATAACCGCTGTATAGTAATTCGTTTGAAATGTCTTGGTTACTAACAATCATACTTTTATTTTGAAACTAAAGTAATTAATTCATGGCGCAATCAAAATATATAATATGAGCATATTTCATGGCACCTGCATGTGCTGCCTCTACTTTATTCTTCTAGTGTATCTTCCTCAATGTTAATTTACTAAAACGAATTGTAACAATTCTTTATGATAACTGGAAAATAACATCTTGGAGAAAATAAACTTTACCGTAACATAATCGTTCAGTCTACATCAAATACGTAAATAACCACTGCAAAGTCAATTCATCTTTCCGTCTGTCTGTTGACAAAGCCGATTCTCAATTTTAAAAGCATGAGTGTTTTCAATCAAATGTTTTGACCCATATTGATTCTTCGATATTCATTATTTCAGCAAGTACGTTTGGTCTTTTTACAATATGGCACACGGTATACGGTCCGCATAAGACAAAGTTATTTCAACTCCGTTTTCTTGATTCCTTTCATCATTGTTTATTTTTCAGCAAATGCGTTTGAATGACAAAACATTTTATTTTAGTACAATAAAACACGTGTTAAATTGCTATAGAAACATGAAGTTTATTTCAACTGAAATTTTTGTTGAACAGTTCCATCAGTTTTATTAGTCCATATTTAAGCCAAATTCAGTTGAATTGATTCTAGTATAATGGCAATCAGCAACCTTGACTGAAATTGGTCACTGTTGAAATTGTAGTCGGAAATACGCCTGAAATCAGCACTGCTGTACGTATTTGCGCCTTTGTTTTGATTTGCTATTATTTTGACGAAGTGTTGATGTGTGTTCGTATGATGTCGTGTAGGAGCAATATAAACATCAAGTCTGAAGCTGGACCATATGCGAGCAAAGAAAAACGCATTTTATGGATACTGATCTTAGGATATTAACAGTATAACTAACAATCCAATATGCAACTAACTGACCAAGTAATTCGCGACGCAGTCGAATTACCTTTATTATATATTTGCGCCTTTATGCTGATTTGCTATGTTCATACAATTTTGAAATATTTAGTGTATCATTTCATATGATTGTCCTTGAGGCGCGTAACAATCAACTTGATTGATGTTCTATTTCACTGACTGGTAGGAACAAAACGATTTTTATATGGATTTACTGATGTAGTTAGTCTATATTTCTTCAACATGACAATCAATGCAACTGCTTGATTTGAAAGTTAGTCATGTTAATAGAACCCCTTAGTCGAAATTACACTGTAGAAGCCAGCGCCTTGTTATACATAATCACGCTGTTTTTGATTTGTATCAATGCACGACGGAGAATATTATGAAGTGCATTCTTAGGAGCGCATTATTGAGCTTGGGACCGAGCTGGATCGATGTCTTGATACTGACTGAGCCAGAAAATCGTATTTCTTGATTGATCTATGGTAACGATCAGCTCTCCTTGACTGGCATTTTGAAGTAGATCATATTGAACGCTGATGTCCGAAGTACACGCCGAAGATATCACGGCTTTTAACGCTACAATATATTTTGCCGTAACACTGTTTTGGTTTGCTGTCGATATCTGACGAGAATATCGTTCATCTTCATTCGTGTGGGAAGCGCGTCATTCAGAAGCGGATGACTTTGATTCAGTGTTCTAATTTTATTCTGACGCAAGAAAAATCGTATTTGTAGGACTGCTGATCTTAAGTTAATTCTATGTTGCAACCAACGATCAATGTAATAGCGGTGCCATTGAACTGCACTATTGTGAGCACACTGTTGATGCCTTCATCAACACTATACATTGTCATATTTGCCTTCTTGTTTTGATTTTTGCTGTGTTATTTTAGGCGAAATCATTTGAAGTGTCATTATGTCCAGTTCATGCAAGTGCATTATTGAGCTTGGAATTCAGTTGATGTTCGACTGAGCTCGAAAAAATCGTTTTCAGGTTCTACGATGTGGTAGTCTTATGGTATAAACCCAGCAATTCAATATGTAACTAACGTTATTAGTTATGTTATAAGGCCCCTTGTTCGAGAACTGCACGCGAAAATAAATATGATATAATATTTGTCACTATTTTGATTTATAACTATTAATACTTTGTGACGTCATTCTAGTGTGTTCATCTTCAAGTTAACAGGAATAAAATAATGGCTTGGGACCGGCTTTAGTTGTCGACAAGAAAATCATTTTTAACGCAGTTCTATAATCTTAAAATTGAATCTATGTCCTGTAACTGCGTATTTTGAAACGTCATTCGTTTTTGATTCTATAATTCCAGAATTAGTTGACTGTTACACAGCACCTTCAATTTTGGCCTAGGTAAATATCTGCTGACAAATTAAGTGCATTACACGATTTATTTGCGAAACCGATAATGGGTTAAAACATTTAAGTATATTAAAATCATATATAAAATCAGAAATTTCAATCATGTCAGGTAAAACTGCCGTCAGAGAACATCACCTGTCAAAAGAAACGGTATGTCCCTAGTGACAAATGAGTGAAGTAAAACAGGAATGTAATCCTTCATTGTGAGAAGTGCCGCTTTGTCCTGATTTTAAATTTCTGTAAAACAATGTATAATGAGCTAAACGCACCGGAACAACACCAAATGCGTAAATGATATTTTGTATATAAATCATCTAATGCTTCAGGAATAGCAGAATCATGATCAATTCAACTGACACGTTGACAATCGTTTGAATGCGCGAACATTGAAGGTATTAAAGAATGATCTATATTAAAATGCATGAATAAAAACAGTACAAATATTTTATTTAGCCATTTATTGATTGCGAGGTATTACAAATTATGAAGATATCTTAATGTACAATCTTTGAAAAATTCTTTATACGTAAAACACCATTTTTTGTCATATCTTAAAACTACCGCAAATTTCAGTCATATATTACGTTTATAGTGAAACCGTCATCGTTTAATGATGTGACGGGCCTCGCTATTGATACGCTCCCGCCACCCCATGTTGATCTGTCGCGTAAATGGCAAAATAAAAAACATTATATTCGCCGAAAGTGATATTGTTCCTTCATTATTACTCGAAATAATGGTTTCTACTGTGTGCGGCCTGCACTGTGCTGCTTTATCAGCAAAATATTTTGTTTATTATTCATTTAAAAGTTGTATTTGTTCAGTGAAAAAGTTGGAAATCAATTCAACATTTTATTCAAATTAAGCCAATAATTTTAAAAGTAAATAATCACCGCTGTGTAATTCAAGAAATCACATATAACAACTCAAATGATAATTTATTGTAGACATCGCCTAAATCACTCCTTTGAATCAACAAAAACTCTTACAATTTATTCTGTTTCATTCAGTGCAAAAATTCAATCAATTTATAATTCCATTAATCAGCAATATATTTTAAGTAATCTGCTGTATTATATAATTTAATAAAATGTTGCTTTATAACAACGGCATTTATCGTTGGCCTCAGATGTTTTGGTATTGTTTGTAAATGATCCTGCAACTTTAAGTGTTTGTTGTATATTTGTTTCAATTCTTGAGAAAAGTTCAATCAATTAATATATTTGTGAAGTCAAACCAATCAGTATATTTAAGTATAATGCCACTGATAATATTTGATTTATAACAATCATACTTATTGCAAACTAAAATGATTAATTTAATGTTTTAAACAAAATGTAACTGATACATATTCATAGCTGCCACTCATCACTGTAGTCTGACCTACAGTAATTCAGCCAAACAGGTATCTGATCTTCTGCGCGAACAACGGAAGAAATCTTGGAAGAAACCGAAGCTGCCGGCGTATGACTGCCTGTCGCGAGTCTACGTCCAGATGCATGCGCGATAATCTCCTCTGCCGTCAATTCATCGCTTTCCAGCGCATACGTTCGGCTGATGAAATATGATGCGGTAACTGTTAAAACAATGGAAATACGATTCTCGGATTTTTATAAACATGAAGACTCAAATCAAATAGTTTTGATGTTAATATTTTCAACAAATCAGATTTTGATTAATTCAGCTTGACATTTTGTTTTACGCAATAGGCAATACATTCTGTAAAACAGAGTTTATTTCAGCTCAAAGGTGTATAACCAGTGCCTATGTTATTTATTGACTACAATGGAAATCGCGTTTAGTTGGTTTGGCAAGAGCATTTTTGTTTGTTTCAGTACGTGTTAAATATAAAGGTATGAGTTCAAACTAGGAGATTTTGTTGATGAATTCATCAGTTTTGACAGTCCATATTTAAACCCAAATTTTTAGTTGAATTGATTCTATTTACTGAGATGATGTCTATATGGCGTATTTTGCGTCAATGCTGTAATCTGCATCGAAAAAATGGTACTTGCCATTTTGGGTTTTTGCAGTAGTGAAAATTTGCCCCATTTAGTATGACATAGACAACACCCGCTGTGGAGTGGAGTCAGTTTACCTTGAATGGTACTTCTGTAGTATTTTTCCCATTAATGGGTGTTACAACAACCGTGTAGGATATATGTATATTTTGATCGACAAAATTACATTGCCAGGGCTGAAAGCTGATAATCAGCTGTGAAGCTTCTTCCATTCATTTCTCGTAAACATCAATTCTATCGGATAGACAGACATATCAGTATTCTGTCAAACAATTATAGCAGGAGCGGGACTGAAGGCGGCAGTTTTGACAGTGCTATTAAGTAATTCGTCTATGTGCAGTAGCCTGTTTTCTTTCGACAACGAGCATCACAGATGGAGCAACAGATTTTCCGTTTCCGTTATCTGTGTTTGAGCCGACAGTTTTAAATAACGAGTATTAAGAAAGAAGCCATTGTTTACATTTGTCGAGTTCTAATGAAAAATTGTCAATGAAGGAATCTTGGAAAAAAAGAAGATACAAGTATTGATAATCAATGATATATTAAAATATCAGGACAAAACGATTTTAGTATTTTATAATAAATTCAAATGAAATTTTAATTAAAACAGTTTTGTTCTGTAATTCTTGCGAAAATTACAAATTTGCCGTCAAAGATATAAATACAATTTATGAAAATCAATCTTTTATTAGTATTTTGATTTTCTTTAAATCATACTTTTTATCGATTTCATTTGAATTTTTTATAAGCATTCTATATTCATCTACGCTCATTTAGTTCTATAAATGATGAAAGAAGAAGTAGGGTAACCTAAATTAGTAAAATAAATGAAACTCTCAATTTTGAGTAATATATATATATTTTGGTGGGGTATATACCTCATTTTTAATAATTAAGTTATAGTGCAATGGTAATTTCAGCAAGAGCAATTTAAATCGTTTTTCTACAAAGTAAGATATTAGGAATAGAAGCATTTTAGACATTTCTCTCTATTTCAGTACTGACTGACACTTCTTCTAATAAAATCTCAAATCTAATGGCGATAGATGTTTTAGCACAAACAGATGCAATTGTCTTTCGTCAGGCGCTACATAGATTCAGCAGCACTGTAATCAACAGTTGAGCAACGCTGTTCAGTAGTAGCGTATTTCACCAATGCGATTTCTGAGGGCTGAAATGTCGTAACAGAAACGTAATTAATATTACTATTAACGAATCAATTTTCTTACCGTTATCCACAAACTAAACGAATAACATGTTGATCTTTCGTTTTGGTGGACTCACAGTTACCGTTCGGCGAATGTCATCAATGCGCCTTTATCACATTCCTGTGAAGCTCCGGATGTATGTTGAAAAAAAGCTTTAATCCCATTGTTCGCGTACGTGATTCAAATGAAGAAGGGAAGTGCGTTTATCATCTCAAACTTGTTCAAACTTATATTGATAATATCAAAGATATTTTAGAAAGCCTCCTTTACAATCCGGGTTTGGATCAATTGACATAACCTCAAAATGTTTATATCGAAAATTACCAATTACTTCTCAATTTGCGATAAGTTTCCCGCATCCACCGCTGCTGCAACCTGTTCCATTTTCTTATATCTCCTAACTTCTAAAATTTTAGGCGAATTGGATTTTCGCTTAGTCATAAAAGCCACCTGTAATGTATGAGTCATTACCTTAGCGTCGATACAAGCTGAAAACTCAATATGACAATCTGAGCTTTTTTATTATTGATTATCGATGTTGTCAGGTTCATAAATCCTGTTATTCATGCGCTGACGTTTTCAAAAGAAAATATGAAACTGAGTATGACACCTCAACTGATTTTTAGTTA
>JASCZW010010703.1:0-35265 GCA_034211315.2 Aedes japonicus | reverse complement strand
CAGCTTCTCAATATTTTTATTAATTGTTCGTTCATTGATTTATTAATTCATTCATATTATAATTAATAGAATGATTGTTTTCTTTTGTCAAGAATTTATTTCCTAATAAATTATTAAACGTTGTTTTTTCAAATTTTTTTATTTGAGTGCCTAATTTATTGTTTGTTTATTAATATATTCATTATTTCACATAATTAAAACCTAGTTTTCTCATTAACTCTTTCTCATACAACATGCGATTAATTTTTATTTTTAGGTAGATTTGTTTGTTATATGTTCCAACTTTTTTGTTTATCACACATTTCATTCATTTAGTAAGACACTAATATATGAACTCATACTTTAATAAACTTGTTTTGAAAATCGAAATATCTTCCCAATATCATGGGAGCCCAGTAGTGAACAGCAATTTTGCTGGAACTAAAGGTGTGAAGAGAAAGTAACGATAGGACCGGTAGAGCTCGGCAGGTTTTGAAAATTGAATAGAAGTAGTTTTGAAATTGAACGTAGGGCTTTTGCCACAATTTACCTGATAAACCGAATAATGCAGCCTAGATGTACAGAAAAAAGTCACACGTTTTTGAATAACTGTTTCCATGGATACAAAAACAATAGTGTAACTAGAAAATTGGGGATATATTTTCTTCTTTGTCTCTTTCTCTCCCTCTTTTTCCATTTTTGAAGATCATTATTTATGTTTAAAGCATTAATTAATCTCTTTATTCATTTATTAAATTTAATATTATATTTATGTTTCATCTCCTTTTTTGTTAATCTTTTAATTTTCTTTTATTTCGTTTAAATTTAAACTACTATTAGTTTATTATATCTTTCATTAAAATAACCATTCATTTATCCATTATTTTTGTTGTTTTGCATAAATATGTTATGTTTTTTTTAAATCAGTTGTTCATAATTTTTTTCAATTATTTTTAAATTATTTCTTAAATTTCATATATTATATATTATGTTAGGCATTTATTAAATATTTTATTCTTATCTTATCTAATCCAATCTAATCTAATGCATATACAGCATGTGTGAGAAAGGATCCTGGATATGGTGAGGTAAGATGCCATCCAGTTCTTTTTTTTGCAATTTATGCCTCATTGTAAAATAATTTGTAATTTATACCTCATTGTAAAATAATTTGTATTCAAATACATAAGCATTTTGCGAATCGACAGGGTAAGAAGGATGCGTGGAAATACCGTTTCATATGCTCCTTAGAGTATTAAGAGTAAGGGTATAAAAATATTTAGAAACGATCTCACCAAATCAGCATCCAATTCCAGGGTGTCATTTTGATACCCGTAACTGTTTCACGCATTACGTAGAAGTAGATCATGTTTTCAAGCTTGCCATGTCAGTACAACTTTCCAGCTGCGAAATCTGACCTTTCCCTTCGGTACAAATGTAGCCCTGCTTATGAGTGACACCCAGAATTTTCTTCTTCTGTGTTTAGAAACTTAAACCCCAATAAATAACACATTGTAAATACGATAGAATATATTGTAAGCAACACTGAAACTTATGGTTGACCTTATAGTATATGAGTCCTCCTTTAGCTTAGTCGGTAAATAAAGCAACACTATGCTGGAGGTGGCTGGAATCGATTCCTGATCTGGCCTAAGAATTTTTCGTTACGGACGCCCTGGGCATAAAGTATGATTGTACTTGCAACACAATCATACTAATGCAAAAAAATTACCTGGCATCAAAAGCTTTCAACTAATAACTGTGGAAGTGCATTTAGAACACTAAGTTGAGAACAACAATAAGCAAATTATGAAGGCAATAAGCATGAAATGCTGAAAAAAAAAATATATATATATATATATATATAATATATATATATATATTTATATATATATATATATATATATATATATATATATTTCATTGTTCAGTTATATGTTTGTTTCCGTATAAAACTATCATAAATTCACAACAAAAAGTTTTATGACCATACAATAGAATCAATTCTGTATAAAATGGCCGTATTGTTCGTGCCGATAAGATAACACTCGGATATACTGTTTCTACTAAAAGAGTCTATTTTAAATTGAGATATCAACAAAAGAATCAGGCAGTTGTTATGTATCTTAATATTAAAATTATCAATTTTTTTCGGAACAAATTAGAATAATGAACTATTATTTGCATTGTTTAACAATTGAGGGAAACTTTGTTGTTACTGTTTATTATTATATTGTAATTGTATCGATTGTTTTTAAATACAGGTTATGAGATTATTTATTTTGTTTAATTGAAACATTAATTTCTCTTAAAATTCGTGTAATTATTTCTTTATTTTATTATTCAATTGTCAAGCAACTTTTTGCTTTATTCATTTCTCTTTTTCAGAAAGATTTATGGTTTAAAAAACGCTTTCATAATCCTATCAAAACAATTTTTATTAATTTTCATAAATGCATCAATATGTATTATCTTGGTTAAATTTTGTTTGCCTATTATTTTTTAATTTTTTTTTATAATATACTAGCTGAACCCGGTGCGAGCCTTGCTACGCATGCAACTAAATGAATGAAAATTCAATAGAACCTGCTCGTATGTGTTTTTTTTGTGAATGCATCTGGTTAAATTATTTTCGTTTACTAATGTAATTTCTGAAAAAAAAAAAACAAAGATTTATGTTTTTAATTAAACTTTTGGATCGGTAGTTTCTATGGGTCCTTCTTTCTGCGTAGAAGCATTTCATTGACAAAAAAAATGTATCATCAAACGAAGCCGTATCCTGTCAGTTTGAATGTAATTTTTACCTTGCATAACCTTTGATCAACTTCTTGTGCATAATGTAGCACTGAGAGTAACTCAAGCATCCCCCATTCTTGGCTAAGCAGGGGTCAAACTTCTATCAGTACATGCTTCTTACCCAAGAAATACACATTTTAAGTTTAAGTTGCATGGATAATTCTCAAGTTTGGTTCCAATTTCTGTTTCGTTTGTTTGAGAGGCCACCCCCTCTCACCAGAGAGATGAGGTCTCAAACCATCTTAGAAAAAAAATCTTGTCTAAAACTCCCCACATTCCAAATTTGGTTCCATTTGCTTGATTAGTATTTGAGTTTTGCATAAATTTGTGATTCATTTGTGCAGACTGCCCCCCCCCCCTTCCAGACGGGAGAGGAGCGTTGAACCATCATAAGAACCTTCTCCGGCCTCCAACAACTTCTACATATAAATTTTCATAACAGTAGGTATAATTCTCATGTTTGGTTGACATTTCTGTCTCATTTTTCAGAACCCACCCCTACCAGGAAGGGGAGGAGTCTCAAACTTCCATAGAAACATTTCTTGCCTTCAAAAATCCTCACATACCAAATTTGGTTCCATTTGCTTGATTAGTTCTCGAGTGATGTGGCAATTTGTGTTTCATTGGTGTGGGAGCACCCCCTTCCAGAGAAGGGAGGAGTCTCGAACCATCATAAGGACCTTCGCCGACTCCAAAAATCCCAGCATAAAAAAAATTCATACCAGTGGGGATACTTCTCATGTTTGGTTCAAATTTGTGTTTCATTTGTATGACCTCCCCCCTTCTAAAAGGAGAGGTCTCAAACCAACGTAGAAACATTTCTTGCCTTCAAGACCTCACATGCCAATTTGGTTCCACTTGCTTGATTAGTTCTCGAGTTATGCAGAAATGTGTGTTTCATTTGTATCAGAGCCCCTCCACCCTTCCAGATATGAGAGGGTTCCAGACTATCATAAGAACCTTCCCAAAAACCCCTCTACGCAAAATTTCACACCGATCGGTTTAGTAGTTTTCGATTCTATAAGGTTCAGACAGACAGAAATCCATTTTTATAAATAGATAGCTGCGTCCGGTGCGTGCGCTGCTACGCTTGCAACTAAATGAAGGGAAATTTAATATAACTGGCATCTTTATGGTTTTTTTGCCTTCAAAACCCCCCACATGCCAAATTTGATTCGATTTGCTTGTTTAGTTCTCGAGTTATGAAGTAATTTGTGCCTCATTAGTATGAGAGCCTCCCTTCCGGAGAGAATAGGGGTCTCAAACAATCATAAGAACCTTCGCCAGCCCCAAAAAACCCCTTCATATAAAATTTCACGTTGGTCGGTTCAGAACTTTTCGAGTCTATAAGGATCTGACAAACAGACAGACAGACAGAAATTCATTTTTATGCATATAGAAATCTAGCCTCCAAAACCCCCATATGCTACAAGTGGTTTGATTTACTTGATTTGTTCTCGAGTTATGCAGAAATTTGCTTTTTATTTGTATGGGAGCCCCCCTCCCTTCAAAATGGGGAGGGGTATTGAACTTCCATAGAAACATTTCTTGCCTCCAAAAACCTCAACATGCCAAATTTGGTTTCATTTGCTTCATTGGCTCTCGAGTTAAGCTAAAAATTATGTTTCATTTTTATGGAAGTCTCCCCTTTCAGTAGGTGGAGGGGTTTCAAACCACCTTAGAAACATTTGTTTCCTTCAAAAACCTCCATATGCCAAATTTGGTTCCATTTGCTTGATTTGTTCTTGAATTATGCCGAAATTCGTGTTTCATTTATATTAGAGACCCCTCTTGCAGTGAGCGGAGGAGTCTCAAACCACGATAGAAACATTTCTTGCCTTCGAAAAACTCCACACGCCAAGTTTGGTTCCATTAACTTGATAAGTTCTCGAGTTATTCAGAAATTTGTGTTTCATTTGTATTGAACCCCCCCCCCCTTGGCCCCTTCCGGATGGCAGAGGAGCCTCAAACCGCTATAGAAACATTTCGCTCCTCCTTTAGGTTCCCTATGCTATTAGGTTCCCTATGCTTGATTAGTTCTCGAGTTATGCACAAATGTGTGTTTCATTTGTATGAGAGCCCCCCTCTTACAGAGGGCGGAGGGGTGTCGAGTCACCTTAGAAATATTTCTTGCCTTCAAAAATCTCTACTTGCCAAATTTGGTTCCATTTGATTAGTTCTCCTTTTGTTTCATTTATATGGGACCTAACCCCCTCCTACCAGAGAGAGAGAGAGGGGTCTCATACTATCGTAGAAACGATCATTGCCTTTAAAATCCCCGCATGCCAAATTTGGTTCTATTTGCTTTAATAGATCTAGAGTTATGGAGAAATTTTAGTTTCATTTGTATGACAGCACCCCTCCTAGGAGAGGGGAGGGGTCTCAAACCACCATAGAAAAAAAAATTGTCTCCACAAAACCCCAAATGCAAAATTTGGTTCCAATTGCTTGATTAGTTCTTGAGATATGCAGAAAATTCTGTTTCATTTGTATGGGAGCCTCCTTTTTAGAGAGGGAGGGTCTCTGACTACCATATAAACATTTATTGCCTCCAAAAACTTCCGCATGCTTAATTTGGGTTCCTTTGCTTGATCAGTTCTCGAGTTATGCAGAAATTTGTGCTTCATTTGTATGGGAGCCCCCCTTTTCAGAGAAGGGAGGGGTCTCAAACCATCATAAGAACCTTCCCCGGCCCCAAAACCTTTTCCATACAAAATTTCACGCTGATCGGTTCAGTAGTTTTCGAGCCTATTAGGTTCAGACAGACAGACAGACAGACAGACAGAAATCCATTTTTATATATATATAGATTGATACTTATTTTGTATCTCCATTTTTTTGTTGTCTTTATTTGTTTTCAAACTTAGTTGTTTTTATTGAGTTTATTTATATAATGAAAATAACCTAATATTTTTAAATAATCATTTTTCATTGATATTTTCTTCTTCATAAATTTATTTGCTAGAATATTTTTATAATTTATTTATAATATTATAAATTCAAGAATTTTCTTCTATATTTTCTTATATTTTTTTATTAATTATTAAATATAACGTCTGCATTGAAGAATATGGACTTTTTTCGGATGGTGATAAAAAAGTTAAGACAGATAATTGCTTTTGATCAATTTCCCATGAAAGGTAATATAAGCTTACTTGCCAAAAAATTCTACGCCCTTGCGAGCGGCCTTCTGGCAGTAAACCGGAACATTCACCATGGCGGACAAAAAAATGCGTGTAGGCATGTTTTTGAGTTCTTTCTTCGTTTTATTTATCAATTTTTCCTCAGTTTTCACGACAAATTTGTTGGAGTAGATCTTACACTTCAAGTTGCCTCAGAAATTCTCAATGAGACGCGATATTCAGCCGCTCTATCTCCTCCAACGATCGCTTCGAGTAATGAGCCGACGCCAGATCCGGCCAGAGCACTGCGTCTTTGCCCTAATGGAATTTTTTGATGAACGACGCAACTTCCGGCAGCCATTTCGTACTAAAAATTACGGAACGAGCGTATCCGGCGTCCACAAGGTGTCGCACGATGTCCGTTTTCGACGCGGCGGGGTGCCATTCTTTGAACGCGCATGCTTTTGAACGGAGTTGCTTCACTGTTTTTGCCATCACGGTTAGAGTTCGGCTGATAGAGCTGTCAAATTTTGTCTGCTGACTCATGGGCTACTATGATTGATGCTGCATGGGTAGTTTCGTCAGTACGAGTGAACGTAAACCGATGAAGAATCGGCAATTTTTGTCAATTTTATTTAATGCAAATGTTAAGATGCTTCATTTATTTCAGAAATCGTCAAACCGGGCTCTTCGACTCAAACTGCTTTCTCTTACTTAAAAAATGATCAGTTGCTTCTTAAAAAAAGTTTATTAAACATCTCTTAATTTAAATTTCCGCTTTGATTTTTGGACTCAGCTACTCGGAATTTTAGAATTTTAGGACTGTTGAGATGAATCACAAAATAGTGTTTTTAAAAAAAAGTGAAAGTGACTAATGGGATATTTATACATGTCTAATTTTTATTATGTAGAGACAATCCAGTAGATGTCAGATACATTTTGTAAATAAATATGCTAAATTCTATAAGGTAACTCGTGTAAGTGGTTCTGCTTATGGATCCACATCCCCGTTTGTTTTTCCTTTATGCAACGGGATAGTGAGTTTTACAGGTATATACAGTTTGATCGTGCCATTAGGAAGAACTGTAAACACTTTGCACTAGTGGTGGCTTTTTTCAACAGATAGATTTTTTTATTTATTTATGTATTCTTTAACTCGTTAATTGATATTTTGTTTTAAATATTTTTTGCTTGATATAATTGTTGTTTAATTTTATTTTTATTTTTAAATTTTTATTTATTTGTTTATCTTCATTTTGATTAATTTTTTTTAATATTATTTTTTATTGAACCCTAGAGAGTTTGAGCTGTTTAATGGAATACCTGTAACTAGAAATGAAAAGAAAAATTAATATTTTTCATTTCATTACAATTTCTAAGCTTTCTGCGACGTCTAATTTCCAGGGTGTAGAGGAAGTCACAATATTACGAACTTTTCCTTTTTATTTATTTTATTTTTTATGTTATTTTTATTTAATTCATTATTTTATTTTATTTTTTATTCATAGATTGATAAATTTTCTCCTTTATAATATCGAAACAATTTTGATTAATATTTTTAATTATATTTTTAAAAGTTGCGTAAAAAATCTTATCTGCTAGCTTTTTTATAAATTGATTATTTATAAATAAATAATTTGAAGATACATAAATTAATTGTTATGTTATGTATTCTCCGTGCGTGGAGTAACGATTATGATGTAGAAGGAGATGTTCGCTCATCACCATGAGGCACCAAGAATGAGCATTAATGTTTTGGCTAGAATGAAAGATATGAAGAGAAAGTGTTGAAAGTTCCGTCAGTGTGCGGCAGGTTGGAAATAGAACAGTTGTTTTTTTAGGAAAATTGAGGGGTAGGTTGTAGGACGGACCAAGTCCGCCACTTCAACAGACTTGGTCTGTCCTACAACCTACCCCGCAGTGGGATGTTAGGCACTTTCTCTTCATATCTTTCATTCTAGCCAATACATTAATGGTCACTCTTGGTGCCTCATGGTGATGAGCGAATATCTCCTTCTACATCAATTTGAAGATGTTTTTTTTGTTCAAGTTTTTTTTCTAATTCATAATTTATAAATAAATTTATTGAAGATGTTTTCCATTCCCCCCCATTGTTTATGCTAGTTTTTTTTTTCATATTTTAAAAAGTTTATTTCTTTATCTATTTATTAATCAATTTAATCAATGAATCAATTATTAATGTATATGTTCCTGTTTTGATTTGTTTAGTTGAAAAATTATTTTTTTCTGTTCTATTTTTATCTCTAGTTATATATTTAATTTTTAATCTATAAATTTGTTTTTATGTTTCTCCTTATTCACATTTACTTACGTTTTTATTCATATATATATATTTATTCAACTAGTCTGATATTTACTTTTTTAATTAATCTACATAGTTATATATCGATTCCTTTTCAATGTATGTATAAATTTATCTACTTATTAATCTGTTTGAACGTATATTGAATTATTCAATTACTCATTTCTTCATATTTTGATTGGCTCCTCCATTTTCTACTCCATTTATTTATGACTTAATTTATTTTTTTATTGATTTATTTACTTACCTTATTACTTACAAAAAATCAGATGTCATTAATGCATAGATGTTTTTTTTTTAATTTATTTATTTATTAATTCAATTATTTTTTAATCGTTTATTTATTCGTTTTTTTAAATATTTATTTATCTTTTGATTTAAACATATACAGTCATACCTCGATATAACGTAACTCAATTTTAATTTTCGTTACGTTATATCGAAGTTACGTAATATCGAAGCAAAAATTTTTTCCAAGAATTTTTGTTTTAGATTTTTTTTCTATAAAAGAATATACACCAAATCAATGTTATTCACCCAGCAGGGTGTTCCAGCCCTTCTTACATCTGTTTTAATTTCTTTTTATATATTTTTTTTTTAATTTTTTTTTATTGATTCTTCAAATTCTTTAATTTTTCAAATATGTTTTCCTCATATTATCTTTTTATCTTAGAATACTCATTTTAGCAATATTTTTTTAATGTTGTATACATAAAAATGAACCTACTTTTGATTTTTGGTAAGTCGCTCGGCCACCATGTGTTAGCACCCACAATACAATCCGACACACTTTAATTTTAATGTTTGTTTCAATTTTTGTAATATTTATTGTTAACGTTTGATAGATTACCCCTTTGCCTCTAAGCAAAAGCGCCAAATTGCCTCGATTTTGTGACAAGATGTAGCAAAAAGCTGCAAAAAGTGGCCATCCATGAGATTTTTTTTTAAAAGTTAAGACTAAAATTTTATAACACTCTTTTCCCTTTGATCGAGAACCCAACCTAGCTAACCTTACGTATATCGCTAACCTGCAATGTAAACTATTAGACAAGCATTGATTGCTTTTTTTCCTCGCTCCCTGAAAGTTGAAAAAGCTATGCGCAGTTCAATTTTCAGTTCTTGGCAAAAATCTGAGTATGTAAACCAATGTTATAGCTTTCGGAAGCCAAATAATACTTGATTAAGAAACATAATCCATAAATAAAAAGTGTATCAATGGAAGATGTTTTTTTGAACTATGGGCCAAACCCAGGGGGTTAGTCACTGTACCACGTTGTGTTTGTGTTTCAGTGTGTCGGAAGGTGTTTCTGGTGTTTCAACATATCTGGAAATACTACAACATATCTGGCAATACTACAGTACTACCTAAAATACTTCAACATATCTGGCAATACTACAGTACTACCTAAATTTTTCACAGAAATACGGATTTTTAAAATTGCTATGTCCAAAAATGACTTTTTTCACATATGATATATATGATAACTTCAAATCTATAAATTTTATCAACATGAAATTTTGGTCACATGAGGTATATACATATTTTATAATGTTGTCAAATTTTCATTTAAAAATATTGATAATTGACAAAGTTACAGGAGGTTGAACATGGAGTTTTTTGATAACAAAATTTTGCTCGGCCTCTTTTTGCTACTGAGTGTAGCTCCGTATTATTGAGAATATATTGAGATACATATTGAAAATATATATCTTATCTTGAAAAGTTTGATTCAATATTTTAAAATATTGTTTCCGTATCCAAGAGATTCTGATGGAGCATATGCTATGATAATCTACGGGCGAGACGAAACGACTCATATCCGAATTTTAGAGACAAGAAAGCATGCTAATAATAGCGAAAAGTTACAGTTGTTTTATCCTATTCAAAGATTTTGTCCGTTGCTAATAATTTAATACCTAAATTTAATAATTTAAAATTTAAACTGCCAAAAATAGGAGTGAAAAAAAAAAACGTTATATCGAGGTAAAAGTTACGTTATATCGAGTTACGTTATATCGAGGTATGACTGTATGTTTTTATTTTGATAATTGATTTATATTTTAAATAATTTCTTTGTTCATGCATTTATGTATTAATTTATTTATTAGTTCATTTATTTTAAAGCTAAAACATCGATTAATCATAAATTTGTCATTCATTTAATAACTTTTTCATCACCTTCTCATATTATTTGATAACGTTTGCATAAATTAATTTGATCCCTAAATTTATTTATTTATTTATTTATTTAGTTATTCAAAAATCTTGAATTTAATTTGTTTGTTTGACAATTAGTGAATTTATTCATATTTTTTATTCATATATTGATAGAAATATTTGTTAAATTATTTCTTGATATAATAATTTATACCTAGAATTGTTTTTTTTAAGTAGGCGTACTGTTATTTGCTCATTTGTTTATTTACTTATTAATTTATTTATTGAATTTTTTTATATGTTTTTATTTATTGATTTATTAATTACTTTTTTATATTTTTAATAAAAACATTTGTTTGTACATTTATTTATTAATGTTTAAACGTATATATTATTTTTTTTATGATTTTTTATTTAAAATTTGGTTCCCTTTGCTTGATAAGTTCTCGAGTTTTGCCGAAATTTGTGTTTCAATTGTACGGAACCCCCCAAACTACCATAGAAAAAAATCTGCCTTTCAATAACCGCCGCATGCCAAATTTAGCTCGATTTGCTTGATTAGTTCTCGAAATGTGTGTTCATTTGTATGAATACCGCCCTTCTAGAGGAAAGAGTGGTCAAACTATCATAAAACCTTTTCCGGCCCAAATAACTCCTGCATACAAATTTTCACACTGATCGGTTCAGTAGTTTTCGAGCCAGACAGACGAATAGACAGACATTAGAGACAGACATAGAAAAGACGACAGTTCTGGATGTTTGATTTAACAAACGATCGGGATGTTTCGGAAATTCGTACCAGCCTACTTCTTTCATCCCCCATCTGTTTTCATTTTCATTTTAACGAGAGACGTTTTTGTTTATAAGATTATTTATTTTTGGCAAGAGTAAAAATTCAATTTGGAGTTTTGTGTGTTTTCATTGATTTTCATTGATAATGTACGAACTATGTTTTTGCCCCTCTAGTAGTCTGCGTCAAAAACAGTCTCCACTACACATTGTGTGGCATCATACTGCATAGTCAGTTAATTTTGTTGTACCAGGGTACTGAATCTGTGTTTTACACTAGCTGAGAAAAAGTTGGTGCAATTTATAATGCTTGTTCTTAATAGAAATTCCCGCTGCTATTATTCATATTTTTATTTTACTACGCTTAATGCAATACAATTTTTCAACTTATCATTCTTTACTAGTTTAAAGTGTTGTTATGTATTTTATTCATTTAAGATTATTCATTAACTCACAATAAATCTGTTTATCGAACAGATGCAGGTTGCAACGAAAAATAAATACATCAGCTTATATGCGAACTAACTAATAAGCTAATAACAACCGTTATGTATGCAGGAAATTTGATTCATTTTGATGTAGACACTTTTGAGAAGCAAGTATTTCCTGAAAAATCATCAGCAATTGTTCAGATCGACTTCCATTTATCATTAAAAAAAATATCTTGCCTTCGCAATGAACAGCCACCATCACACTTTGTCAGAGGCCTCATCAGCATCCTTACTTTTGGTTCACTCAAAATGAAGATCGTTAAAATTAAACACATTTCTTCATACAGAACTTCCTGCCCAAACAAATGCACCCTTGAAAGTTGATCAATATTATGAAAAATTATACAGAAATGCAACTAACTAGCTTTCTGTTTTGCAAACAACTCCCAGCCTAGTGAAGAACACAGAAGATAGCTTCTCATAGCCTGCTGCGATGTTGTTTATGTTGTTGTTAAGCAGTGTTTTATTTTTATTCGGTTTTCTAGCGTGGGGAAGCGGTTTTCTCCTCAGCCGGTCATACGTCGCCGAACGCTTCCCGAACTGCAGGGATGAAGGGAATACAGCTGACTGACTAACTGACTCTGAGTGACGGTTGCAAAGGATAAAAGTTTGTACTGCTCGTCATTCTGCCGAAGTAGATGGTAGTCGGTCGGTTGATGTGGTTTGATGTTTGGTTTTCCTATCCGACTCGGTATTATGAAACTTGACGTCCGCCTTTGCTCGACAACGCGTCCCTTCGTAGTCAGAATCGAGTTCAGTCGTTGTCGGTGAAATTGACAAGGTTGTTTATCTTGAGGGCGATGTAAAGTTGATGTTGTATCAAAATTGATAGATATCAGGTTGCGGCTCTTAACGAAGATAACCTGTTGCTATCCTTATGCAATGGAGGCATATCGTTTCACAGGATGATTGCATTGGAAGGTACAATTATTAGGATTTAAGCTCACATTGATCAGCAACGGCTGTCGGAATGTCTCCCATCACCATCCAATAGAAAATTTCATTTCCCCCCACATTCTTTCAACCTCTCCAGTTCATCCAAGTGGCTCCACTTCAATTCGTGTTCTAAATCAAGCAGCTCTCAGAGCCCATTCAGTGAAAACACTTTGGTTATTTTCGGCAAAAGTGGACCTTGTTATCGGCTCGTGTTGTTCTAACCGCTTTTCGTCCGAGGTGAGCCTGGTTGCCAATGATGATGAAAAGCCACTTGAAAAAGCTTTTCATCTCCGCTCGTCTCGGTGAGCTCCGTTTTTTGATGCTCGAGATTCACTTGAGACTGGCGATTTTATGATTTTAGGATGCTGTGGTTCATTCAAAATCGCATTTTTTTACAAATCTCCAAGTAGATCTCGCACTACATTCAATGAATGCATCGAAATTCTAGCATGCAGTCTCCTTGCTTGCTGGCTTGCTTTATTGTATTCCATATTTAGGACCAGCCATAAGTCTTTTGGATCGTGCTCAAAATCCGGAATATTCCACCGGCAGACAAAGTAGCCACTTTGGAGAACGTGTCCATTTCTTCGAACGCGAACGTGCCTGTATCGTAGTAAGCCATGGACTACCTCAACGAAGCGTCTGTCGACCGCAATGAGCACGATTGGAGCTTTGCCTCATTGAATCGGAAAGTGAAACCCTATCAAATGGCAAATTCAATACACACTGGAAAACACACCCAACCGGATTGCTTCACGTACTTCGGCACTGTATTGATTTTAGATTTTTCTCCGGCTCTAGAACAAGGAAAACATGCCAACGTCGGTGATGTTATAAATTCTTGTCTCGAGAAAATATATCAAAATTAACGCTCAATTCCTTTTATTGCACCGTTTTCCCGCTCAATAGCGCACAATCATTCATTTTAATTCCATCCCATAAACCCATACATCCTGATATAAACTTTGACACGCACACACACACACACATATGCACACATGGCGCAATAAACCAACCGGTTGCACCAAAGCAGGCTGGGATTTGACGCCATTTTCTCAGATTTATTGCAGCAGCTTGCTTCGTTCCGTACCGCACCGGAGTCTGGTAAGTTCGAAGCCTCCGAGGAAGGTATCTTCTTCGCCAGCAGAGCCATGGAGCCATGGAATTGAGTAGCAAGCGAGTGGAGTATGTAAATAATCCTCCAAACACTTTGCACCTCTTCAAGTTTTACCACGCCGCACTGGCTTGATTGCCACCCATTTACGGGGTTGACTTCCGGCGTGAAGTTCCGGCCTTGTGGTGAGGGGGCCTTGTGGGAGGGGGTGGGGGTTTCTACACTATCGCTAGTCGTTTGTCGTCGTTACAATTCCCCATGGGTTGTGAATGTGACAATTACCGCTGGATGATCGGAGCTAGTTGACTCTCACACCTGATAGGAACCAACCACTTGAAAAGTGTTAATTACTGGAAGCTCTCCACATTTAAATAGATGTGGCTTTGGGGCTGGGAGACTGTTGGAAGGGGATTTTTTTCTACCACGGGTAATTTTGTCGGGTTGTTCTTGCTGATTACAACACTTAACAAGGTTGGTGTTGTTTTAGAGCTAGTAAGACTAAGCTGGGTTTGTTTTCATGGTTATTAAAGAACTAAAGTAGAAAGCTACTTCTTAGGGTAACGATATAATAGCGGATCGGTAAAACTTATGTCAAACCGAAACTTATACACAGAAAGGTTTTTGATATATTTTTCGTCGAATTAAGAGCAATTCGGAATTCATCTCTTGTAACGGGTACAGCAGAAAAAAATGAGAAAATTTATGGTGTTTTTATCATAGCTCATATTTAACTAAGCTTTGCTCGATACGTTCTCCATTTTAATCATTGATATCCTCAAGACACAGCTAGAACACACGTTTTGAACGTGTTTCGACTGCCATATGCGCGTTATGACAGAATTCAAGGTCTTCAAACAGGGATGACATGGTATGCTTGTGCTTCAATATATGCCCAACATCGAGTAATCCAACGGGTTAAGGTCCGGACTGCAAGGAGGCTACAAATCTTTCGGCCAAACCATCATGTTTCCATCAATCATCGTTGGGTTCGATGTGTAGTGTGACATAGCACTCCATCCTCTTGAAGAACAACGTATTGTTCCTCAGAGAAGTTGACCTTCACACAGGGAAGCATCGGGTCCATCAAGATACCGATAAACACTTCGGAGTTGAAACAGCATGAGACCAGCCGAATGTTTGATTTGATGGAACTTTCCGGGTTTAGCGTAGGTGCAAACGCCGGTCCTCCAATTCCAAGCTTTTGCTACTTAGGACCATTCTGTAAAGATTTTTTGAGGCGAAAAAATCCAATGGCCAATAACACCTACTTGTAATCACTCCTTTGGCATACATTTTCACAAATATGCTATACATCAATTCCGATGTTCTGATGCAGGCCTGAAAAATAAACATAAACAAAGACACGGTCAATAGAAGGGAGTTATTAGTTGCACAAATGAACTTATGAGTTTGACCTCTTTTTTTTTTCTGACGCACCCTGTATGTAATCAGGTTTGATCTAACACGGGAGTAGCAGTTGACTTCCTAATAAATTCAGCTGTCTTCAGCTGTTTAGCCAACGAGTCTGGCGTGTTGCTGTGATCTACGAACTCTCCTCCTGAACACAGTCCTTCAGCCGAAATAGTCCTCACAGTTTGGTCGAGCAAATCGGCCCTCATATCTTTGACTTCACGTCTCTTGCGAAATGGAAACATTTTGCGATACGTTTGGTTCTGCTGCTGAATCCAGCGTCTTTAGCGCACTCTAGTTGCCATATAAAGTAAATGGATTGTGTGTGTTATATATTTTAGGTTGAAAAACCTTCAGAAGCCTGACCTGTTGTGTGTTTGGTACGGTGTGGCACTCACTAGAGCGGTTATGGAACTCGTTTCTGTGCCTAGCCCATTGTGGCGTGTGCCGATGTGGAGTAGCCAATTGTCGACCGCAACGTGGGACATTGGATACATCCTTCTTTATTCCCAATTATACCTCTGCTCTACTCTCCATTTGCTTCATTCTTGTACTGTTTAGCTCTCACCTACTTTTGTCGAGCCATTTAACTCCCACTTCCTGAGCCATTTAGCAGGAATTCCACCAGAACCTATCAGTCTTGCACCTAGCTATCGACGCTAGATCGTTGGTCACTTCGCCATTTCCTCTGCAGCTCGAACAGTATTTTTGTTACTGCCCTATCGACAGCGTTCCATGTGTCTTCTTCGTGGCACATCTCTTCAATAACATTGTCGACTGTCACGCCACGCATATCCCTGCGCACTTCTTCGAACCTAGGGCAAAAAGGTGAAGAAACGTGACCAAACCGATGCAGATACTTCCGGAAGCAGCCGTGCCCGGTGAGGATCTGCGTCAAATAGAAGTTCACCTCTCCATGCTTCCTATTCACCCAAGCTGACGCATTTGAGATGAGCCAGTGGGTCCACCTTTCTTTCAACGCATTGTCCCACTCTAGCTGCCACTTAGCCAACGAGTCTGTTCTGACGATACTCATAACATTTCTGATATCACTCCGCTGATAACATTCGACGTCCTTGATCCTGATAGATTTATGCCCCAACTCTGTTTCGTGCACCAGAACTCTGTTTTGGAAGTTCTGCACATGTAGCCAGGAACACGTATGCTGTGCAGTGCTGCGGCGAAAGCTTCCCAGTTGGCGCTGTTAAAAGCGTTTTTAACGTCGATTGTCATTATGGCGCAGAACCTATTGCCTTTCCTTTTCTGCTTCGATGCCTTATCTGCTCTTTACATGACTATCCGGATTGATTCCACCGTTGATACCCCTTTTCAAAATCCGCTTTCCATGCACTTCGTCAGCCTGTTAAGAATGATCCTTTCCAGAAGCTTTACGAGGGTATCCAGCAGGCATATGGGCTTGTAAGATGCGCGGTTCCCTGGTGGCTTCTCTAGTTTCTGCAGCAACACCTGCTTCTGAAGCTTTCATCTGTCTGGGAAGTAGCCTTCATCTAGGCATTTTTGTATCGCCGTCCTGAATATGTCTGGAAACGTCAATATCACGGCTTTTAGTGCTATATTGAGGAGCATTCTTCACCTTTGCAATTAACAGTAGTTCTTCATTGGAAATCCGAGCACCTCCAGAAGTTGCATCTTCAGCATATTCGTATGCCGTGGGCGGCCACAACGTTGGGTGGCAATGCGGAAAAATACCATCATCGATCGTCTTCAATTTGTCCAGGCACATTTTAGGAAGTGTCGCTGGACGCTCAAACTTCGCCATCACGATTCGATAAGCGTTGCCCCAGGCGTTCGCATCGACTGCTTGGCACAACTCTTTGAAGCACTTTGACTTGCTCAACTGGATCTCCCGTTCGAGGGCGGTGCACGCTCCACGAAATACGATTTTCCGTTCTTCTCTCTCAGCTTCCGTCCGTGCTATCTGGACACTTCTCCTTGCTCGGAGGCATGCAACGTGGATGGTACTGAGAGTCTCCTTGGCATTGATGCATCACAAGCTATTGCTACCGCTTCTGTCAACTCCCCGGTGTCAAGCGTTGCACTGCTGTTTGTCCGAAACGCCTCGGTAAATACCAACTTGGCGTAGTCCTTTGTCTTCCACTTTCGCTCGCAGGTCCTCTTTCTCCTAGTTACAGTGGGGGCTCGCCAACCGATGCAGTAGAGGATTGCCTGGTGGGATGGGGTCTGTGGGAGTATACCTCACTTACTCTCCAGTTCATGTCTTCCATAAGCGACGGGCTATAGAACCTAACTTCGATGATGGACCCCTGACCGTCTTTGCGGAATTTGCTGACATTTTCTTCGTTGCACAGCCTCACATCCAGCTTCGCCAGAGCTTCAAGTAGACTATGCCTCCTTGGATTAGTCCGCTTACTACCCCAGTCGTTTGACCTGCGTGTCGGTGAGTGCGCTCAACATCCTGTGGAACTCTTCGTCAGTCCATCCAGGAGGTGCATAGCAACTGCACACGAGCACTCCGTTGACTTTGGCAATCACAAAGCCGTTGTATGTGCACTCGGCCATCTGTTGGATGGATAATCTGCCTGTAACTTGTTTTGCCACCAGGGCCCTACATCGTCAAAGCATTAAAATGACAATGAATCGCTTTTGTATTCATTTCACTCCACTTCAATAAGCTTTTGTTTGGTAAATACATCTTACTTTTACCGATTCTCTCCCAATTCACTTCCTGTCAAACGTGATTAAGCTTAAATTTATTTGTGATCCAGCCACCGTCGAAAGCGTTTCAATTGACATTCAGGCTTGCTTCAAACGACGTGATGAACGACCGTGAATCAACTTCAATGAAATTAATTTGATTTCATTCCAGCCAGAGTGTTAGTGTTGCAAGAAGTATGGCATTGATTATTGTATTCAATGTTTAAATTACTGTATTGCCTGAATTTCAATTGTCCTGCTTCATGATGGTTTGACACTGAAGGTTAAAATGAACAGCGATGAATGAAAGGGATGAATGTAGAAAATGTAGAATGCAATGAAAAGTGACATTGCCGCAATCTCTGCACGAAGTGTCATCCACAGTTAGAAGCCAAGAGAAACTAGACTGGCGTGGACTGTCTTTGTACTTGCTGCGGATTCATTGGCCACTTTTTGAACGCCTAGCATTTAAAGCCTCCCTTTCAATTGTCGTTTCCGTCTTCTAGATAGCACAGCATGAACCTGGGTTGCTTCGATCGATCTATCCCTGACAGCGTATCCGTTGTTACTACATTGCCAGTAGTGCTCGGACCAGTTGGGGCCCTTTCAGTTGGGATCACGGTGAGAACGGAGGAAGGGCAGCAAGCGCTTCTGCAAGCATTCCTCTCGATAAATCTGCCCACTTATGATGCTGGTTGTAACGAATGGCTTGCTGTACCGTCCGCACTGACAGATCGTCTGCCACAGCAGGTACTTCTTCGCGAATTTGTCCATCTTTCTCTTCCTGAACTTTTCCAGAACCTCCATGCGGGACGTACCGACAAAAAACTAGAGGCCGGGGATTTGTTTGGTGTCCGCCTTGATATATGTCTCGTCATCCATGACGAGACACCCTGGCTTGCCAAGGCACTCACGGTACAGCTTCCGCGGAAGCAATTTGGCAACGACTAAAATATTTACCTGCACTTAGTAATTCAGAAAAAGCACCAAAAAATGAAAAAAGTGCCACTAAATTATTAAGGCCTGTACCAACAAATAATGTGTGATCAGCATTAAAAAATTAGGAATGAGCAATAAAAGATGAGAAAAGATCTTCGGATAATCTAATTGTGACCGGTAAATCTGTCAAATAAAGCAACAGCTATTAGTATATGTGCAATTAAATATGGCAGTATTTCCGCCAAATTATGTAATTTGAGCACTAAACTATTCGCATATGTCTTTCAATTTTATTGGATTTTCCCATAAAAACAGTAAAATGAGCAATGGATAAATAAATAACCATATAATATCCATTGCTCATTTTACTGTTTTTATGGAAAATCAATAAAATTGAAGACATATGCGAATAATTTAGTGCTCAAATTCATAATTTGGCGGATATACTGCCATATTTAATTGCACATATACCAATAGCTGTTGCTTTATTTGATAGGTTTACCGGTCTGCATTAGATTGTCGAAGATCTTTTCTCATCTTTATTGCTCATTCTAATTTTCAATGCTGATCACATTATTTGTTGGCACAGGCCTAATAATTTAGTGGCACTTTTTCATTTTTTATTGCTCAAATCTCTCTTTTAATTGATGATTAATTATGCTGCCATTTGGCAACCGTGTTTTGCTTTTTAGTCCGGTTTGGCGCCTTCCTGTCCTTAAAAACATGTAGCCCAGCCCGTTTCATGGTCTGCTGGACGAACCACTTTGACGAATTGACCTTTTTGGCCACGTCTCGGGTGGAAAGGTTCGGGTTATTCTTGAAGTACTGCCTTATCTTCCGCGCTTTCTCTGGGTATCCCGTTTTCGGTTTTCGGCCGCTTCTAGCGTGCCGCTCGATGATCTTTGTCTCCTGGAACATTTTCACAACGCGGGACACGGTAGAATGGTGGATTTCAAGCCTTTTGCCGATCCATCTGTGCGACTGATCAGGATTATCGATCACCACGCCCAAGATTTGCTGGCGTAGCTCTTCTTGTTTCAAATGCATCTTGAAAACTACTCGACAGATCGATAGACACATAACACTCTAGAATAGTATTACTCAAAATTTCATAAATGTATACCCACGCGATGAAAAGTTACACCCAATACAAAGTGTCGCATTTTTTCCGAGTCCAATATTTAATCCCAATGTTTACAAGAATAAGTTTGATTACAACAGAGCCCACTATGTCAATACTAAGAATAAATTGAGTAGGACAAACTGGCAACCAGTTTTAAGAAGTCAAAAAAATGTTGAAAGTGCAGTAGAGATATTTTATAATATGTTACTGGCAACAATTCAGGAAGAAGTTCCTTTGCCGAGGAAGACGACGAAACTACGCTTCTAAAATTTCAATTTGGTTGAACAAGCAAATTACTAATCTGAAGAATCGAGGCACAAAAGGCAAACAAAAGGCTCACAAAATGTATAGAACTTACAATAATCAAACTAATTTGGAAAAGTATTTGAACGTCTGCGATCAAATTTCTCTGTACTAACTAAAACTGGAAAGAAGATTAAATCATGTCCGAAAAATTTCTTCAATTACATTAAAACTAAGGTTAAATCGTGCAACTTTGCAACAAATATGGCTTTGGACGAAAAAGTAGGAGATAACCCAGAAGATATTTGTAATCTATTTGCATCATTTTTTCAAGATACTTTTCGGGATATGATCGCGATTTTGAATATTTCCCATACTTTCCTGACTATCCAAGTATTATTGGTGTCAGTAACATTGTTGTACAAGACATCCTCACAGGTTTGAAACAATTAGACGCTAATAAAGGCCCAGGACCAAATGGAATTCCACCAGTATTCGTGAAAAACCTAGCAACTGAACTGACAACTCTTTTATTCTGGATGTGGATAGTGGATCTGAATCACTGGAATTTCTGGCCAAAAATCCGATATTCGAAATTATCGTGGCACTAGTTTTTAGCCAAATTAAATAAAAAATAACTAATGCACAACACGGCCTTTTGGAAACGCCGCTCAACTGCTACAAACTTACTGGAATTCGTCAATTACTCATTAAACGCAATGGATAAAGGTAATCACGTAATGGCTATTAACACCGACTTCAGCAAAGCTTTTGATAGAATAGACACTCCAAGTTTAATAATAAAAAGTCTAATCCAATTCAAGTCACGTCGGGGATTCTTCAAGGCCTAGGATCAATTTTTTTATATTCTATACATTAATGACATATCTCTTATTTTAAAAAATCTCAAAGTGCTGATAAATGCTGATGACATAAAGGTGTACTTAGAAATAACGAACGATGATGAAATGAATGAACTTCACAATGAGATTCAAGTTTTCTATACATAGTGCTGTTAAAGTCTATTGAAAAAATTTTAGTTTTAATCCGTTTAGCAGAAAACAAAGTATGCCAAATGTTCCATTTGTATTAGGAATTGAAAATGCCCAAAACTGCGATAAAATAAGAAATTAGGGAATTAGTCTAGACTCAAAACTAACGATTGCGGATCATTATAATCCGGGAAGACCGTAGAGTAGGTGAAGACTCTACGGGGCTGAGCTGCAGCAACCTGGTGGGTCCACGGGTCGCGGATGGTGGGGTTCCATCGGATATGATGGACAGCTACTGAATACACGAATAAGTTGCTCCGGACGAGCGGCGGGGACTGTTTAGGATGTGGGGTGACTGAGCAGTTGTTAGACTCTGTTGAGTTTCTTCCAAAAACCTACAAACATCCGGAAGCACCCCTGACAAAAGCGAGCCACCCCGCTTTTAAAAATAAGGGTAAAAGTTCAAACCTTCACCCATTTGAGCGTCTGTTCTCCATGTTAGGGGCGGCTCAAAACATCGTCTGTTCTCCATGTTAAGAGCGGCTGAGTCACCGTCTTTTTAGTGCACCCAAGACTCTAAATACAAAAGCGGAAAGTCCTGGTGGTGCTTGGGACTGTTAAACAGCAGCATCACGATGGTACTCCTGCGAGATAGTGGGGTTGGTTGTGGGCCTTGCGAGCCGACACCATTAAAAAGGAATTGCAACGAATAATACAGAAGGATCATTAAAACACGATAGTTCAGAAAGTTTAATTTCATAAAACGTTCGGATACCACTTTCAAGATCCCCATTCAATAAAAACGCTTTACGGTGCTTATGTGCGGTCAATATTAGAATAATGCAGTATTGAATCAATATTGAAACTTTGAAAGGACGTCGGTATTATTGATTTGGTATCACAACGCATTGAATCAAGTAATCTTTTGACAAAGCTAAATTTACATGCCTCTACTCGACAATTTCGTAATTCGTGAATAGGTAATTCACGTTTGATCGTCATCATACAAATTAGGCTAAATTTGGACCGTGAAACCGAATGATGATTGTCAGCATTGTGAAATGATTGACTTTACCCAAGTAACAATTCAAAAGCAAATTGGTTTTATTCATGTTTTATGGTAGTTTTATCAAAACATTATGGAGATCATCTGGTTTTATCAGGTCATTTTTCAAGTTAATTGAGTAACAGTTCTTAATTACTCATTTCTGATTAAAGAAAACTTGGACAAACCTCCATAAAACAACATCATTTATAAGAATTATTCACCTTATAAGTAATTTTATAAAATACTTGATTCCCCTCTCAAGACATCGTTTTGCAACTTTCATAAAACCTGATAAGAGTTTTTAAATACTTTTATGACATTCTTCTTTAAGATAAATGTATCTTGAAAATGCTAACATAAAACCCTGTTAGAACCATTTGATCTCGAAAAAAAGCACATACTCTTGAGAAAGAACATAATGTGAAAAACAAACTGGACAATGGACGCCCATAGGTGAAAGAAATTATAAATATATTGAATACTCCTTCATCTTAGCCACCAACGACAATTTTTTTTTTTTTTTGACCATCGCTAGATTCCATTGGATTTGCAGCCTACTGAGACTAACTTATCTAAAGGGTCTATGCGTTATGCGTCCTATTTTTTGTAACAAATCAAATTAAGTTGTTCAATGTGTCGCCAGTTCAATTCAAAGTCGGAAGTAGTGCGCTGGAATTGCTCAGTGATCCACTACACAGCGCACTTCTTCCGACGTTTGGTTAAGCGTATAGATCGAGAGAAAAATCATTTTTCGCTCAACTGATGTTTCAGCCATCGACGCAATTATCTGTTATTCTTTCCAAAACCATTGTTAGCATATTCAAGTTAGAGTTTTTTTGTTTGTTTTTTGTTGTTTTTCGACTTACGCTGGTGATTAAAAACCATAAATTATTAGCTGTAATTATGACTAAAAACAACAATTATGCATAGGCACTTTTGATTTGAACGTTCAAATTTTCTTTGTTTATGATGTGCCTTCTTCACACTGATTTTATGGATATCTTAAGAAAGACTTGTTCACCTTGAGCAATTCAAACAAGTTTTATTCAAGCGTAACTCATCTTTTTCAAGATTAGAACAAATAAAGATGGACTTATCGCGCTCCTCAAAAAATCTTGTTAGTCTTGTGTAAGAAATATAGGCTTTATTTGCGTTTTATGGTAGTTTTAGATAAAACCATTGAAAAAATGGTGAGCGTGGCTTCTGAATTCCCTCGGAATGGCAGCAATTTAAATAAGTATGCAACAAAACTCTCGTTTTTCCAATGCTACGAACAAACAATGCTGTATAAAATACATTTTGAAACTTAATATGGATTGTAGTTACATTTTTCAAGATCTAACAATTTATTAGCCTCTGTCACCTAATTGTGGTATTTTCAACTATTTTTTAATTTTTAAAATAAGTCACTGTTCTAGCAATAATTCAGTGGTGCATTAAAATTTTCGAACTTTTATATTGTAAAGCACAAATTAACTGAATGTCGCATGAAAAATTGATCAATTGCAGGTATAAAACAGATGCATTTATGGTCAATTATACAATTAATTAAGGTATGTAACCTATCACTTTGGAAAAGAAATTTCATATGTATATCGATATTTTTTTTTCTTTAGAAGCATCCACTCAACTATAAACAAAAAATAAAGTCCCCATTCAGCAGAACGAATCGAGATATGTAATCTTCGAAACATATTTATGACGGACTGGAAATGTTCTCAAAAAGTGACTGGAAAATCATAAAACTATCAAAACTTGCCGTAGTTTTATCATAGTTTTAAGCATGTCTTGAATGTCATTACAAGTATGTACCAATAAAACTATCAAGTTTTAAGCGAACCATGGGAAATAGTCTTGAGAACCTCCTGTAGTATGGGCCTTTTGGAACTTACGAGGTTTTATGGCTGTTTTATCGATGTTATTTAGTATATCTAGTTTTATGCGTGGTTTTATCAAATGAGTCCTGAAAACTTCTTCAAGTGTGCCCTAAAATTGAATTTGTTACTTGGGTAATACACCTAGGACAAAATTGAAACAATATTTTAACACTCCGCCACATAATACAACATAGACATTTAATTCTAGTATAATGATATATTCATGTTAGAATTATCCATGTAACAGAACAGTCTACTGTTGTTTGAAGGTAATAAAGGTAATAATAGTAGTTGGAATTAAATGGAAAGTACTAATCTTTCTGCTCATTTTCTAGCTCTGCCATAGTTTGAAAGTGAATATATCAGAGGTTTTAAACATAGACTAACCTACGTTCTATAGTTGGTCTCAATTTTGTGAAATACTTAATATGTTTCTATTAATCTGAATATTCCTAACTTGGCCGCTAAAGCTGAAGCAGTGCTCTGCCCTTCTCAAATAAATCATTCAAAGCATTCTGCCAACCTTCAAAAAGTGCTATCATTTACATTCCGAAGCTTTTGCATCGCATCAATGCCACAGAAAAATAAAAAGAACACAACACCACATCGACCGAAACCCATTCAAGCAAATGACGACATTCCTCCAAAACTCAGAAATCAATCACATTACTCAGCCCCCGCATTCACCGAAAATTTCGCCCCCTGGCAATAACATCCGTCCCATGTCACTCCTATCGCTCTTTGTGTGTGTGCAACCGAGCCAAGCAGGCTACTGATAAACCGCATAAATGATGGAAAGCCCGGAGGCGTCGTCCGTTTTCACACCGCCCATTGTCACACCCACCTTGAAACATCAACAGTGCTTTTTCCCCATTCCCTTTTTTTTTCTTTTTCCTATGGATAGATATGTTTGTTGGTTGGCACACAATAGAGGTGTTGATCGCATACCGTAAATGGATTCATCCTTCGTGGAATTGCTCCGATATCTCTGGTGAATTTTGCTTCCACAGGCAAGCAGCAAATTTGAGCCATTCACGGTTGATGGAAACCCTTTATTTGCATGACCTGCTTCGATCGTGTTGATGTAAGGGTTGAGGGAAAAACGAATTGTCAATGGGAAGAGTGTAGTTATTTATCCGCCCAATTTCCCATTTTTCTCACTTTCCCTTGTTTGGGAAGAATGATGGGTCGGGAGAAGCTTGCCGATTTCAATTGATTTGCCACTTAAGGAAATTTCGGTAATTTTTAAATCTTCGCAAATCCGAAAATCAGCTACCGATTTCGTTCATTACCGAGAAAATGGTCCTCACATCGTTCGACCGACTGTCTGACGAGAACCACTTTGTTATTGTCCCAAAGCAAGCAAACGCAGACAGGCGGCAGATGGCCCAAAGAGCCAATAATTTCGACCAGACATCCACTCGTCTGTGCGTATCACCCAAGGGACACCCGAAACGAGCCGGACACGTGTCCACTCTGGCCTGATGGTCGTCGATTACATACTCAGTCACGAAAATGACAACCGAAGAGGAGCCTTGCCGGGGAATGTACGCCGGCTAAGTGAGAGGGGAAGCTCAATCTGGCCCCCAGTTGATTGATTCAATTTTCACTCGGTCCATTGTCCGACTGACTGCCACCAACTGACCGACCGACCGACCAACCAGTCAACTAGATGCTCTCTGGGATCATAAATGATTAACGCCCCACCAAATTGGAGCAGGATTTTGGATTCCTCCGCCTACACAATACTGTGGTCGATTACAGCCAGCTGTCCGAACGGAGGGAACAAATGACTTTATGATTCGGAAGTAGTCCCACCGGGCGGATTACAGTTCTTACGTCCGCAACGCCGACCGGTAGTCCATTACCGCAAATGAGTCTCCCGAAGCTTAGTTGGGTGTTCTTGTTCTGCACACGGTCGTGGAAAATGAATCAATGTCTGAGTATCTTCTCATTTTAAAAGGTTGAATTTGATTCAAGTTTTGAATTTCTCTACCCTCAACACCTACCGCTTCCGTTCCCATGACTTCAATGTGGTGAATTTGCGACCAGAACAGGAGGAAAGCGGAGCTTGCTATGACCGATAAATTTCCAATAGAATTTGCATTTGCATTCCAACAACCAACCAACCATCAGGGCCATCAGTGAAGAGGGGAAAAAAAGACAACGAGCGAGAACAATCAGCACCTCCCTCGTGGAAGCGCATTTTTATGCAAATTCATCATTAGAAAATGGTGGTGGGACACTCGGGAGGAGGATAAAAGATGATGCCATAGTTGTTCGTTTGAGCGCGATAAAAGAAGGGAAGAATTTATTGGCTTTATCAAGGAAAATTGGAATTCTTTTCTTCTCCCTTCATCATTGGATTTCATCCGGTGAAAACTTTCGTTAATTTTGCATGGAACTTCAAATTTATCATTAAATTAATGTCGGAAATTCCCGAGCTAACTGTTCGATAATTGTGCAGGCTCAGAAATGAACATAGAGGCCTTATAATTCTGAAGATTCAACGATAAATAAAGAAATAACTGCCTGCTATAATTGCGATTTTTTTAAAGTTCTAAGTAGCATTGATAGGGCATCTTCAGCGGTGGTCTATATTTGGAACAACTTTATATTTGATTTTCATCAGCAAAACTTGAATAGAACCACCTAAGTCGAACAGCTTCGCGTTCCCCGTGTTGTATTTCTTGTTGTTAAGCCCGCCAACACCCATCATCCTGTCAATCATTGAACATCAGAGATCAGAAGTTTTTTTTTCAGAGATCGCAGATTTTTCACAATGTTTTTGCCATTGGTTTGACCAAATAATTATTACTGCCAGTAGTGCATCGTTAGCATACGACGAGGAATAAAATCTGTATCCGCATTAATCCGGACACCTTCAAATCATTGTAACTTTTGAAATATTGCACGTAGGAATAAAAAAATTCACTGCTGTATAGCTGAGAGTCTATGATGAAAAAGACTATGATTTATGTTTATATTTCATGTTTAGTATTCAAGATGGCGACGAAAGAAAAACAAGTGCGCGAGTGAATTTTGTACGGACGTACGGCAAATACCGTATGCAGCTCCACTTAATAGCAAGATCAAATTGAGTTACCGGGTTGCATTCACAGTAACGCTGTATGAAGGACAAAAATGGACCCGTAAGCAGAGACACTTACGCGAAACCCGCGGGAACATAAGATTCTCCTTCCAACGATACGATCCAACAAATCGAATAACCCAATTCGCAATACTCATTAAGCTTTCTACGGGATGGCTTGTTAAGAAGGGCGCGTCACTCTCACTGAAACTGTTGGAGTAGAATTCACAGCATCACAATCAAATCGGTAGGATAAGAAAAATGTCTGTTTATTCCCTCCTAGACGCCGGTTGTCATACCACTCCATTGTCCAATTCCAGCTTGAATGATACCTGATGCTCCCTCCATTCCCAATATATGTTCAATGTCATGTAGTAATATATAATATATAGTGAATAAAGATTATAATGATAAAAATATAGTGAATGAATATTATATATGATACATAATATAGTAAGTAAATGTAAGAATGATAGTAATAATTCCATCTATAAACCTGGAAGTTAAGACAATATAGTAGCTATGAGAAAACAAATTGATTCAATCATATTTTACAATACCTGTAATATCCATGGATGATCAGACATTATATAGCATATGAAGAATAGTAAACCAAAAATTTCGAAGTGCTCAGAACGAAGAAGGCATCGAAATCTCCCAAAAAATACCTTGTGTGGCAAGCAATTTGCACGTGTGGCAAAAAGAGTAAATCTTTCGTCACTACAGGCACAATCAACAAGGAGATCTATCCAAAAGAGTGTCTGCAGAAGCGATTGCTACCCTTCATCAAAAATCACAAAGAAAAACCTTTGTTCTGGCCAGATTTGGCATTATGCCACTATGCTAAAACTGTGATGGAGTGGTACCAAGCAAATCAAGTGAACATTGTACCAAAAACCTCAAACACGCCAAATTGCCCAGAGCTACGACCAATCTAGAGATATTGGGCTCTGATGAAGTGGAAGCTTTCTGGAAAGAAGCAAGAAATCAAACACATCAAACACTTCCAGCAAATTTAGACAAAGACGGCTTCTACGATTTCTGAAGAGTCTTGACGGAGTTAAGCGCGAAGTTCGAAAATTTTATGCAAATACCGAATAACTATGTTTTGTCTTCACGAAATGTTAAAACACATCCCATGAATTGGAAATAAATAACTACGACGGAAATATAATGCGAAATTTATGTTTTATCCATGTTATGAGCTGTCCGGATTATTGCGGATACAGACCTTACTTGCTCTTTCGTTTGACTGAAGATGAAAGTGTGAATGCATGCATTTCATTAGTTTAGGGAACATCCCAAAAGCAAGCATGAGAAAAATCGATTCACTTTGCACTCATTTCTCATTCATCCGCATCAATCATCAGAAGTGAGTCGTACCACGAGTGAGTTATTTCGATTAAGTTCATTACTAGAATTGAGTAAAACTGACAGCTGATCGTATACTGAATGAATCGAACTGTTGCAGTATGGACGGTTTCTCAATGCCTTTTTTTTACCCACTGGAGGCATTCAGTTTGATTCAACTGAGCGAGATTAATTGACTCAAAATCATTTCTTCAAATCATAATCATACACAGATAAAAAGAAACATTTAATTTTCTGCGTTATCTAATGCACATAAAGAGAATACTAGATTTGGCGGAAAATAACGGGATATTTCGTGTAAATTTAAGTCAGCAAGCGCCTGAATCTAGTCTGTTGCATGGTAGATTGCAAACATGGTTGTATGGTGCATGAAAGATTGTTAACAATTTCGTTGTTTACGCCTTCTTTGGCTTGGAATTAAACGAGGGTCATTTTACGCCTGTGTACCTTCAACATGATTTAACATTTCAAATGAAAATCTTACATGATATTAAGCTATCAAATGCAACATAAAACCATAAAGCGTCATATTAAACCGAATCTCTGCTATGATCACTACAACTAATTGCATTCAGTGAGCCAAATTAATCTCGTTCAGTGTATTCAAATCACTTGCGTTCAGTGGCAACGCATTCATTCAGGTATAACGTAAAGACGAACATTTGTTTTTTTTTTATTTTGAACATTTTGATTCTGTTTTTCTCGTTTAGTCTTTCTACAGTTTTCGGTTTTAAAGATTCGTGAAGAATCGTTGGACAGGAAACATCACACTCGTTCACTTTTCTGTTAGCAACCGGTTGCCATTTTGATCCTGTGGTGCTCATGTGAGTAAATGAGTTTTCCCATGCTTGCCCAGAAGCTCATGGTACATAAGCTTTAAGAAGAGTTTAAACTTCTTGCTACACGATCATTGTTCGTACCGAACGAAAACGATAAAAAGAATCAACTACTTATATTCGCGAAATTTCCACCGTATCAAAATCTTGGTTATTCCAAGAAGATCTCGTTAGGCTTAACAACATATCTTCGAAATTCTATTTCTTTCACAGAAATTCCACCAACTTGTTGAAAATTTTGTACATCGACCAACTTCCCAGATTTTTCAATTCCTCGTAAATTATTAAAATCTTTGTTATATTCTTCTTTTATGAAAGATGTACCAACTGGAAGTTCAAATCAAATAAGCTCTGGGAAGCTAATTCAGCTTCTACAAGTTTTTGTTAATTACTAGAAAGTGGTTTCTATTCCATGGGTGATCATCAAAAAGTTTCAGAAGTTCAACCAACTTTCCAGAAACGTTGAGAATTCTTCGGCAATTCAATGGACTTCTCTGAAGTTCGAACGCTTCTCTTTTCAAAAAACAGCATGCAATTTTCATGATTATTTTGAAACTTCCCTTTAGTTTCTCCAACCTCAGAAGCTTAATTAACTTCTCGTACCAATAACTCAACTTTCGAGTAATTAGTACGAGACACTGAAGAAGTGTGCACATTGTAGACGAAATACGCGTATCTGTCAAGATAACCAAAGGTAGTTGGAATTAAATGAAAAATAGAGAAAAGGCTTGTAAGATGGAACAGCGCCACTTTTGACATTCATAGCGACAACACTATCGCGCTGTGTTGTGTTAACCTAAGTGTTAATCTCATTTTTTTACTATTCTTCAATTTTCATTTGCTTTTGGAGTGAATACACGCATTCGATTTAGCTCTTCCAGGTTTCATTGTTCGAAATTGTTGGCATAATTAAAATAGCAATTTTTTTTGTGCTTGATAAGTGGAAATTTTGCATCAATATCAAAAGGTTTACATTTGTGTTGGCTAGCATTTTTGGTGTATTTTTATGATCCAAAGGCATTTCCAAACAAATTGTAAGGTGAAACAATTTTTTGATGTTTTGTGTTTATGGTGTCAATTTTGTAAGATGGAACACTGTTAGGCTTGTAAGATGGAACGCATTTTTTTTCCTTTTAAAACATATGAATAATATTGTTTGTGTTTGGAAATGCCATGAAATCAACAATAAATTGATATATGACAATATATTTTTTGAAATTGCATTTTACGATGAATTTCAAAAATAGGCAATTTTTTTTTAAATATCAATATAAGTAATCAATTCCGTGGGCAAAGTTGAAGTATTTTAGTTTCTCTTTCGAAAAATGCTGGTAAAAAATAAAACTATACATGTGAGGTACAAAAAACGAATGGTGTTCCATCTTACAAGCCATGTTTTGAAATTGCAATTTTCGATGGATTTCGAAAATAGACCATATCTTTTTTTGATAACTCTTAATAATCAGTTTCTTGAGCAAAGTTGAAGCCTATTAGTTCTTCTTTCGAAAAATGTCTTTGGATCCGCGAAAAAATAAAAATTAAACATGTTACGAGCAAAAAACGGATCGTGTTCCATGTTACAAGCCTTTCCTATACCAAGTATGGACAGTAATGTTTGCTAGAAATAAAGATATGAAGAAATAGTGTCGAAAGCTCCGTCAGTGTACGGTAGTTTTAAAATTGCTTAGAAGTATTAAAAATTTAGTGAAAGGGCATTGGTAAAGTAGTACTCGAACCAAGGACGTTACCCTTTGCCTAACTTCCCACTGCGGGGTAGGTCAAGGCACGGACAAATCCGCCACCTCAACATAACTACTTATCCATACTGGTTGGTACCAGTACCACAACGCTTTACGGTCTTTCTCTCCGAGGTTTCTACGTTAGCGATGACGAGAAAAAAAACTTGAGTAATATCAGACGCTGTGTACCAAAACAAACCCAAAAAGGAGAGGGTTCCTGTGTGTACAAACTACCGCTAGAAACTATCACAAGCTATCAGTGGTACATGAGCGCGATCCAACACGTTTCTTTTGCCTGTTGAGCTTTTCCATTTCAAACTAGTTAGCATTTTTCGAAAACTGCAGTGGCTGTAAAAAAAACTAAGACAACCATTTGTTATTCAGGAAATAAATGAAAAGCAATTCGCAGGCACCGGGAGCCGAATGATCTGGTGATCCGATGTCAGGCAGCGTGCCCTGTACCGATTGATAGATTCACTAAAACAATGGTCGAGCATTTTTATCTCGGCCAGACGGTGGACCTCAGATGTTCTTGTCTTCGGAGGGGTGTTCAGGATCATCCTGAGGAACTTATTTTTAACACGCTGAAGTTTCAGGTGATATGATTTAGTGCAACTCTCCCACATTGGCATGCCGTACTCGATGACTGGAAGTATGATTTGCTTGTAGACAGCAAGCTTGTTTTTCAGGGATAATGTAGACCTTCTGTTGATCAAGCTGGGTACAGTAGATTCAACAGAACGTTACACTTTGTGACAGTTTTGTCAACCTGTTCCCTGAAGATAAGCTTGCTGTCTATTGTAACGCCAAGATAGACAGCTGATTTGGCCCATTCCACCGTTGTGTTGTTTAGGCTAATTTTACAATCCTCAGGCGGAACAAGTCTGGGAGAATTTGAGTATGGGTAAAGGAAGACCTGGGTCTTCGCCGCATTGATACAGATCATCCATTCGGTGAAGTATTCTGACAGAACATTCAGGCTTCGTCGCAGTTTCGCTGTAAGCGCTCTTATTACCCTACCATTGTGGACGATTGCGGTATCATCGGCGAACAACGACAGAGATCCATTTTCAGGGAGCGGGGGTATGTCCGAGGTGAATAGGTTGAACAGAAGTGGACCTAATATACTTCCCTGCAGAACACCGGCGGAAATCTCCTGTGCATCGGAAACTGCACCAACACGGAATGTCCTGTCTGACAGATAATTTTTAATTATCTTCACCAAAAAGATGGGAAGATTATATCTTTTTAGCTAATACCCCAGGCCATCGTGCCATACGTTATCAAAGGCCTTCTCGATGGATGGGGATGACTTTGACTGACTTCCAACACAACACTAGGGGAAGTAGCCCAGTCGGAGACATTGGTTGAAAATCATCGCTAGAGAGTTATAGAACTGGGGGCTCAATTGCTTGAGCTCCAAGTTCATGATGTTATCGAAACCTGAGGCCTTCATGTTCTTAGAAGCTTTGATGTGAGTCAACAATTCGTCAGCTGAGATTTCCAACTCTTCCGAGAAGTCATTGGGACTTAGATGGATGTTGTTTACAAGCTGGCTAACGGCAGCTTCGTATGGACTGGACGTGATGTTTTGTCCAAGATTGTGGGGGCTAGATCGAATTGTTGACTGCATCTCAGCCTTTTTCTGCAGGAGATGAGAAGCGATCCGCCAGAGCCATTGCTGCCTAGATGGGATCCAACGGTGGAATGGACCTTGGCTTGGTTTTCAAAACTTTGGTCATCTTCCAGAACGGTTTTGCACAATCTGGGAGAGAGCGGATTTTGTCTGCAAAATTGTTATTTTTAATTTTCGTATAGTGTTTTTTTAGTGTTGGCAACCCAGCTCGCTGGTATTGCCTTCGCATGGCGTTGCGCAATTGTATTAAATCTTTAGTGGGTCTATCAATGGGTACAGAGTTGCTCACCTAATCAATCATCGGTACATGTTGCTCCCGGGTCTGGGAGATCGCTTTGCTCGATGCTCCGCAGCCAGCCGTTCGATATCACCAACCGACTCAAGGCGCATGTCGAGAATCGATGTTGTCGTCCACGTAGTTGTCGGAACTCTCTCCCAACTGGCGCGATGGTGAGTTTCTTCTTAGTGATTCGGATGCCGGTTGACCGACGAGCCAACTTCGCTGGCCACCGCAGATAGTGGTCTGAGCTTCGAGCTCCTGGTGTACGATCGGCTGGGCGATGTTGTCCCCCATGTTGCCTGAGAAAGCCGTCTGACTTCATCGAATGGACCCCGGATCTTCTCAACCGGGTGGGAGTATCCGGGCCCAGGACGGTATAATGTCCCTCTTCCAGGTCTTCCTGCAGAATTATTCCGTTCCGATTGCGCCGGGTGTTCCCCCAGGTTTCGTGTTTCGCGTTCATGTCACCGGAGATGGTGAACTACCTCTGCCTTCGAGTCAGCTAACGGATGTCGTTGCTTGGGACAATAGGCCGCGATCCTTGGTGATAGGGGCCGACGGTAAGGAAAGTTTCCGGGATGGCTTCCACCGAACTGCGGCGACGGCTCGGAAGCGAGATGGCAGTTGATGTTGTAAGCGCAGTGCGATCGCAACCCTCTTCTCCACCAGAGCCGCTAAGATCAAGTCGCATAATCCGATATCTAGGGAGGAAAACGCTGAGTTCCGGCTTAAGATATGTCTCGGTGACGATGGCGATGTCGATGGCCTTCCTGTAAAGGAAGTCACCAAGCTCAACAGTTTTGTTCCGGATGGGTTGTTGCGTGGAGGTACTGCAACTCGGATTACCCCAGATTGGAGAAGGAGCCGGGTTTGGGGCGGCGGTGGCTGCTGCGAATAGATGCTGAACGGAAGCTGACGAGCGGTGTGCATGGTGGGATCGGCTGTAGGTTTGGCACCTGATGTCGAAGCGACGGAAAATCCTCCTCGTTCATCGGAGGTGGAGAACGGCGTTGGCCAAGCCGATGCTTGCTTTCGGAAAGCCAAAAACTCCGCACTTTGTGGGCAGGCTCGATTGCTGCTCTCATGATTTGCTCCAAAGTTGGCGCACTTCATTGGGGCACTTTCGTCCATCGGGGCACAATCCTTGGTGGCGTGTGCACCGGCACACTTGCCACATCTCGGTTTTATGTCGCAGTTTCGAGTTCCGTGACCGCAATGCAATTGCCACACTGCGTCACGTCATGCTGTCTCGGACGATACCCATCCCACTCAACGATAATGTTGAAAAGGGCCCGTGTTTTCTTCAGGTCCGCCATCGTGACAGATCCCTTGTCAAGGTGGACCAGATAGAGTTGGTGCCGGTAGTTTCCATGTTGCTGGCGCCTGATGGGAAACACCTTCTGAGGCTTCAGTGCCCCCGCTTGCAGCTCGGCGAAGATTGACTCCAGAGTGAGTTCCGGAAGGCCACGGAGAATCGCCTTCATTGGCTTGCTTCCGGGTGCGTCGTGAGTGAAGAACTCGTGTTGCTTGCCGACTAGGTGAGCGCTGACAGCACGGTAATCAGCCTCTGTCGAGCACATGACTTCTGTGCCTGTACTGCACAGCTTGTACAGCGGATGAATTTGGATAGCTGCAAGCTCGGCAGAGCATATCGAAACATTAACTCTACTATCCCTGGCCGGTGGACACACCAAGCGTTTATTATCACCAGTGAGAATTAAACAGACTGAATTCGTCAATTACATCGTAAATCAGATTTGCTCGGCGATCATCTAGAGGCTCGCTCCATGCGCATCCATGTGAATTGAGGTCACCAAGTAGAAATATTGGTTGTGGTTATTGCTCTATTAATATTGATGCAACCGTTAACATTTGTTCATTCACATGAATGGAGCATGCAACAACTTCAATGGAATTAGATATCATCAACTGAATCCTTCTATAGGAATAGCAATCCCTAATCCCAACAAAACTCCTCCTGTTCGGCTCTCATGATCAACTCGAGTACTATTAAACCAATGAGCAAAAAAGCTCAACTCTCCTACTAGAAACGTTTCACACAAAGCATAACAATTTGCATCAATGTTATTCGAAAAATTTTAGTTAAATTGCATACATTTTTGACAGAATGCTACTGTTTCAATTTAAAACAGAAAATTTATTCAGATATTGTACTGCAACAGTATACAGCAAGGAGAACGGTTTTCACATGGTACCAATCCAAGAGATACAAATAGGGTTAACATTCCAATGAACTCAATCCAATGAGATTCAATGCTGAAAAATGCCTGACAAT
>JASCZW010010702.1:0-35305 GCA_034211315.2 Aedes japonicus | reverse complement strand
TTTGGAGGTAGGATTTCTATACAGGGTACCTCACAATAAGTGTCACCCTTTTTCAGTCTTGAGTTATTTCAGATGGGTAATTTCAACAGCAGAATTAATTTTACCCATTTGAGTGTGTTCTTTGGCAGCTTATTGCTGAAGATAAATAAGCGATTCCGTTTGTTTATATTTCTCAGCTACCATGGAAGCCATACGGGAACAAGTTTTAAAATTACATTTGCAAAAACTTGGACCGTGTCAGATATGTTAATAGCCTTAAGTAGTTCGAGTTATGAAGTAGGCGTTTTGTTTATCGTACCTTGAAACGGTTCACGCAAACCGAAAATGTCCATATTCAACACAAAGAAGGTGTGCCAGACGACCTGCCAGAACGAGAAGAAAAAGATCAAATGTGTGAGGGGCATGAATAAGACGTGATACGGCCGTAAATTGAGCAAACAATTTCAAATTGCCCCCTCGCTTTAATGAGTCAGGCTCCTGAGACCACGATCTGGAATGCAAAGTCAAAAGCCAAGAAACCACGGCTTCACGGGTTGACGAAGCATCAAACTGCGCCAGGGTCCAAAGAAGCAAACATGTTTTGGTTCGGCACGGTGACTGCATGAGATTTCATTTCGGATAAAGAAAAGCTCTTCCCCTCATAGGGACAGTCATAATCAACAAAATGATCACTGACACGGGCAAAAGCGCCAGGTGCCATTATTCCAAGAGATAAGCTAGCTGTAGAACGCCATCAGAATGTATCGAAAATCATGGTATGGGGCTCCGTTTCTCCGAAAAGGAAAATCTTCTTCTTCTCTTATAGAACCTAACGTAAAATCAACACTGAATATAACATCGAGCAGGTTTTGGCGAACCATCTGCATCCTCATGCCTTCAACGCTGTATGGGAATACACCATATTGAGTCCTAACAGGACTCAGCTCCAGCTCACAAGGCAAAGAATTCATCACAAGCGAAGAATAACTTTGCATCTTCACCGCGATCTCATCCCACTTGACTACTTTGTTTGGGGTTATATGCTTCAACATATAGGCTCTACAAAAGTGGCTTACCCAAAATCTGATTCAAGAAATTATTTTGGGTTGATATTTGCGATCTCAAAATTTCTCTCATGAAATTGTGCGTGCTAGCTGCTGCGATGGAGCAACAAAGCGTTTACCCAAAGTTATCCGAGGAAAGGACTGAAGGATTCGAGATTGAACTAATAAGGTTTATTTTAATAACATGTATTTTCAAATGCAAAATATATGCTTTGATTTGGTTGATTTGTTTTGCTGCAATCCCATTTTGTTTTAGTGACACCTATTGTGAGACACCCTGTTAAGATGGATTTTGTTTGTCTGTCTGACCCTTATAGACTAGGAAAGTTCTAAAGCGGTTTTTGGGGCCGAGGAAGTTTTTTATGATTGTTTGAGACCCCTTCTTTCTATGGAAAAGTGGGGGGGGGGGGGCTCTCATACAAATTAGACACAAATTTCTGCATAACTCGAGAACTCATCAAGCAAATAGAACCAAATTTGGTATGTAGGGGGTTTTGAAGGCAATGGTTGTATGGTTTTATAAGAAACGTCCCCCCTTTGGAAGAGACGGTTCTTGTGGTTCATCCAAATTTTATTGAAAAATATATGCTCAACTTCAAAAGCCTTGAAATCTTATCTGCAACATGAAATCATCAAGTGTTACCGGTTTCGGTCGAAAGGATATTAACATTTATGAATTCTTCATAAAACGATGGATTTCCATCGATGTCAGCTAAACCCATCTCACCCATTAATATATGAGCCACCCCATTAATATATGACTTTGTATTGAATTTTGTTCAGAATATTGCTACTGTTTTACTGAATATAAACCCATCACAACCAACCAAATTAACAAGGAAATGTTCCTCATGTGTGCCATCTGCACGAATATCGTAAATTGCTTCTTGGAAGTTTTTTTTTTCTTCCACGCGTTGGAAAACGCATGGTGAATTCCATTTAAATTTATTCTGTAACTGAATTCTTCACTGTAATATATGTGCATATCTTTACCCTCGTAGATGCTTGCGATAAGTTTTTTTCTGCTTCTTTATCGTCATTAGATTCAGAGATTGCTCTTTACATATCGATCGATTTCCACTTTCCCTTTGCTTTTTCTTCTTTTTTTCTTCCCCTACATCCAAACGCCTACGCCTACAATGACAGCTGGAATCGCATCGTTTGTTCTTTCTACACAGCCTACTACTACTACAGATACGAACTACCACTAGAGCGTTCCCGAAACCGATGATATTCAGCGCTTCCAATTGGGGGTTTGGCCTAAGGTGCTAGAAAGTAAAACTTAACGAAAATTAAATCCAACAACAACATACAATTATAACTGGCTAAGAAAACAACTGAAGTTCTGTAAGAGGAAATAAACACAGAGATTAAAACATATAAGCTCAACTATTATCATCCAGAACAAAATGTGACGTCTACACCTAGGAACTTCAAACAAGTTTATGTGTGTCTATTTTATGTGTGTGTGTGTTACAATATCAATGTATGCTGGTAAGTCAAAAGTTCATATAAATAAATAAAAAACAATCTAAAGATTAAAGGCACAGCTACCATTCGAGTAAATATAGACAGAATAGACAGTTTTTTTGTTTCGTTGAAAGGTTACAGGAATTTCAGGGTCGGTATGTGCGGACAATTACCTCCAATTTGCTGGGGCTCGCCGAGGTTGACGTAGAACAGCACATCCTTCTCGTAGCTGCCTTCCTCAATGATGCCTAGTTGGATGGTTTTTCTGAAAACGGGGCAAAAAGGATAGAACGATTAATCATCTTCGAATGTGGATTTCGAGGTTATGTTGCTGTTGATCTGAATAATCCAGTTCGAAATGGTGATGGCCGTGACGGCGTCAAGGGAAAGATGATGATCGATTGGAATTTTCGGTTCGGGTCAAGTGATTACATAGGCGCGGAAAAATAATCATAGACGTGTCTCAGAATCTCAAAATGTTCCGAAGCCCAGTGCCATCTTGTAGCAATAAATTGATGATAATGGAAACGATGGGCTGGTTTGGTGTGGGCGATGAGTGAACCTGTTGAGGATTCAGCGCTCATGTGTGCCACTCTAACCAAACATTTCCCAAGGATGCGTGTTGCTCAATTAAGGTTATGAGCTGGCAGCGAGGCCCATCAATAAACTTCAGCCAGACGTGGTGTCTATTGTTATTTATACGGGCGGGGGTGAGAGCGAACGGTAATGTCTTTGTGATAGTGGAAACTATTATGATGCTTGATGGTGTACGACACCATCTATCCTTATCGTTGTGGGTGGTTCGAAAGGGATAAGGTAGATTAACGATGGCGGTTGTAATAAATTCTTGTGGAATGATGCGGCAATTTTTTCCTATGAATTCGGCTGGACTGGTGAAGGTAGCATGTTTAGGTGGTCGTTAACGGGTAAGTTATTATGGCGGTCATTTGAACGAGCTGATGAGATAAATGTTCTGCTGAAACAACCTTAAGTTGTTCTGCTGAGGTTTCTTGATGGTGGAGACACGTGTAATGGCACGGTTGACAATTCAAAAGCCACATGTGGAAAGGGCATGTACGTTTATTTGTAAACAGTCCTTTGTTGAACCTTTTTTACGTCAACCGAAAGTCACTCATGCCAAACCAAACACATTTACTGGAATGAGGGAAGTTTTTCTTTTCCTAATGATGTTGAATGTTGCGTGTGCATTATTTATAACACATGTATCATTTCTCAGAGTAATAATTGTAATAGAGAAATCATTTCCAAGCTAATCTTACATCACTGATAAAGCTCCTCTTTTATACGACGGCCGTAGGGTCAACTAACTCATAACCACCGGGCGCATTTCATATGTTTACTCAGGTTGGACAATCAGCTGTCAAACTACCAAAACAATTGATTTGATTTCTAAAACACAACATAAAACACCATGCATAACACAAATCAAACAAAGAAAAGCTCAACGCCAAACCTAAATTTAAATTTAAGACGTTGGAATGGGGTCCTCCCTTAGCTCAGTCGATAAAGGCGCAGCTAAAAAGTAATACTATGCTGGAGGTGTCTGGGTTCAATTCCCGGTCTGGTCAAGAAATTTTTCGTTAACAAGAATATCTCGTCCCCCTGGGCATAGCGTATGATTGTACTTGCCACACAATCATAGTAATGCAAAAATGGAACCTGGCATCGAAAGCTCTCTATTAATAACTGTGGAAGTGCCTTTAAAACACTAAGTTGAAAGCAAACAATAGACGAATTGCGAAAGCAATTAGCTTGAAATGCTAAAAAGAAAAAGACGTTACCATTCCAAACACTGGTTCACATAAAGGGTGATACGGTCAAAATTTGGTCAAGGGAAAACGCGTGTAAATCGGTGAAATCGTTTATTTAAAAAATCAAATTAAATTTCTTTTTCAAGTTCAATTAGTATAAAATGCAGGAAAAATATTCAGTTAGGCTTCCGCTTTTCCAAATTCGAATTGCCGGGCCTTACGCTTGACCCCTGCCATCAGATTTTGTACAGCCACCTTGTCCACCTTCTTCGCCGCAGAAAGCCAGTTTGCCTTGAACTGCTGCTCGTCCTTAGCAGTTTTTTTGGTCTTCTTTAGGTTCCGCTTTACAATAGCCCAGTATTTCTCAATTGGGCGGAGCTCTGGCGTGTTGGGAGGGTTCTTGTCCTTGGGAACCACCTGCACGTTGTTGGCGGCGTACCACTCCATGGCCTTTTCACCGTAATGGCAAGATGCCAAATCCGGCCAAAACAGTACGGAACAACCGTGTTTCTTCAGGAAAGGCAGCAGACGTTTATTCAAACACTCTTTCACGTAAATTTCTTGGTTGACAGTCCCGGAAGCTATGAAAATGCTGCTTTTCAAGCCACAGGTACAGATGGCTTGCCAAACCAGATATTTCTTTGCGAACTTTGACAGTTTCGTGTGCTTGAAAATATCTGCTACCTTTCCCTTCCTTTTGCCGTATAAAAATCCTGTCCCGGAAGCTGCTTGTAGTCGGCTTTGACGTAGGTTTCGTCGTCCATTACCACGCAGTCAAACTTCGTCAGCATCGTCGTGTACAGCCTCCGGGATCGCGCGTTGGCCGTCGTATTTTGTTTATCATCGCGATTTGGAGTCACTACCTTCTTGTAAGTCGATAGTCCGGCTCGTATTTTGGCTCGATGAACGGTTGTAGACGATACACCCAGCTTATTTGCGGCATCTCGGAGAGATAGGTTAGGGTTTCGCTTGAAACTACCGGCAACTCTCTTTGTCGTCTCAGCGGCTTCTGGTTTTCGATTTCCCCCCGATCCAGACTTCCTGGCTGTCGAAAAACGTTCCCCAAACACTTTAATTACATTTGTAACGGTTGATTTGGCAACTTTTAGCGATTTTGCGTGCGAGTAGCTCGGATTTTCGCGATGCGCGAGCAAAATTTTGATACGCTGCTCTTCTTGCTTGGACGGCAATGTGACAACTGAAGAGTGAATTCCAAAATCAAAATAGGAGCAACATTCTACACACACACACCTTCAAAATGAGGGGTGTTCAGGTTTTTTAAATGCAAAATTGAAAGAAATACGTCAAGTTGATATTGACCAAATTTTGACCGTATCGCCCTTTAATACCTTATATCTCAATTTTGTCTTTTTGCTTCACTTCTACAACGTAAAAACTACTAGTGTACGCAGCGGTCATCTTGCACCCCTCTGCTCATAGTTGTCATGCTCGCTTCGCTTTCCACGCATCATATAACTCCCGACTGTCTTCGACAAATTTATCCAACTGAATGATCTTATAATCAGTCTGAACTAGGATATAGACCCAACGATATTATCAACAATCAATATGCAACTAGCGATTTGAAATTGGTTCACTGTTGTAGAACCCCTTGGTCTGAATTACACCTTGAAGTCATCACCTTGTTGTACATATTTGCGCCTTTGTTTTGATTTGCTGTGTGATTTTGACAGAAGCTTTGAGAGTGTGTTCGTGTGAGTTCATTATTAGGGGCGCATCATTAAGCTTGGGACCGAGTTTGGGACCGATGTGCTAGTACTGACTGAGCCAAGAAAAAAAAAACGTTTTTGTATGGGACCTACTGGTCTTAGAGTTAGTCTATGGTATTATTCTCATTCATTCCTCCGTTTAGGTAGCTCTTTTTCTATCGCTCTCTTTCTTAGTGCTATCTCGAATCACAACCACCCGGCCCAGGCAGAGTTGCCACATGCACAGATTTATCTAGATTGACACAGATTTTTTTTTTTTTTTTTCCATACCGATATATGTATGTAAAGATTACAGATTTTTGAGAAAAACCAAGATGTTTGGGATTTTTGTTTGTTCACTATAAAACCTCAAATTCAAAATATGAGTACAGTTTAGAATCCAACTTTTTATGGATACTACTCTCAGGCTTAATGCAGCAAAATACAACAATTAACACTGACACTACAGTGACAGATGGCAGTCTGAAAGTTAGCGTGTGTGTGAGCCCCCAAATGACATCTCCATATTTTTTTTGAGATTATTTTTGATTTTTTTTATAAAATCCCTCCAAGATTCCGTTCGATATTCCTTCTGGCTTTTCTAAACATATCCTTCAGTCGTTTGTAGACATTACTCCAGGGATTCTTTCAGGAGTTTCTGCTGGCATTGCATTGGCAGTTTTTCAAAACTTTCTTGTGAAGTTTAGTGATTACAAAGGAATCCCTGGAGGACATCTGAAAGAACTACACAAAAACTTTACAATTATATCGAAACGTCTCACTGATGGTGCTCCTTGTAAATATGTGTGAGGATGATTACTTAAAACACCTGACAGATTTTGTAGTTTCATATTTCGAGAAACATCATTGTTAGAAGTCGAATATATATACATCGGGGTAGCTGCAGGAGAAATGCTTTTATTCGAAACTCTCGAAGATTCCAGGAAGGAGGCTTCTTACTCGATCTGCTGTGTTTTCTATACCTATTTGATTAAACAGATCATTAAGCGCTTTGGTCTGAAAGATCCAGTTCTGACTTCTGCATTGAGCGTTGACCTCACAAGGTGGCGTCCTTTGAAGGAGTTGAACTCGATTATTGAACAGTATCCGAGCTTCTTTGAAAGTGGTGAAGAACAGGCCATTGAAATTCGTGAGCTGAAGACTATAGCCTTCTGCAAGGACAACGAGGTGGAAGAATCAGAAACCTTCGAACCTTGTTGAAGAACACGTCTGTATTTCAAACAAGCAGATGGGAAGCTGGCTTTTCACTTGCGAAGAAAGTTCATTGCAAACTTTTTTACTTTTTACGCATTCTTTTGTAGAAATGGAGCGATTTTTCTCGCAATACAATCTGAATAAGTCCAAAATCCGGAACCGTCTTCCTCGGACATCATGGATGCCAAAAGAGAAAAATAGGAGTTGATCAGCTAATATTAGCATCACAACTAAAATCTAAATTTAAAAAATTAATGTACACGCATCGATAAAATAAAAGATTGTTTATTTTGTTCGTATTTTGCTCACATAACCTAGGTCTTTTAGTAATCAATACAAACACCTCACACGCCCGTTTTATTTTACTCAATTTTTTAGTAAAATTGTATACTATCTGTTTTTCTCTCAAGGAAATGTTACTCAATTTTCGTAAAAAGTGGATCTACTCAAAAACTGAGTTGATCCACTTTTTAGAGAAAATTGAGTACCATTTCCGTGAGAGAAAATGAGATAGTATACAATTGTACTCAAAAATTGAGTAAAATGAAACGGGAGTGCATGATTTACCATCATGTCAATACTGACTTGTCAGAAGGGCTTAGGTACATTTATCGATTTCGCACGAGAACATAAATCCATCGTTTACTGATTTGTTTTCCTTTTACAACACAACATTTGAAGTCAAGATTTTTACCATGATTTTTTTGCAGTGAAACACAGACTTAAAAGCTTTTTCAGGCAAAATTTAAGACGGTAACGAAAAATACTGTGGCAACCCTGGGTCTAGGATCGAGTTGTTCTCGTTTTCTTGCTCTCATTGTAAAGACGCTCCCGCTCGCATCAAATTTCTCACAGATTTTTTTTTCTCGCACTGACAGTGTGCTCTCATAATTATTACACACAATCATAAACCACAACATGGACTTGCTCTCACTTGCTTTTGGGGACTATCTAGCTCTCACTATTCTCTCAGCTATACACAACCGTCTCAGTTCTCTATTTTTTACAAATCAGGTTTGGCAAAATTTTGTATTATTGCATTCATCAAGTTTCACGTCCTTTTTGATTCACCCTTAGAGCATCATTAGCGGTGGGGTATAGAAGCCCGTTTAGCATCGCTCTATCATCACTCACCAACATACCCGTCGCTGCTAAACGCGCTACCAAACTAGCAGCGAGGCTTTCGCGAAGAGCCGGGTGCTCAAATTAAGCAGCCCGATTGCAGCGCGTGAAGCGTTTGGTATTTGGTAAAGTCAGTAACCGTCCACCGATTTGTTGTGTTTTTTTATCAGGCGTTTTATTTCGTGCGACGTGAAAAATAAAAATGGCTGTAAATATCTTGATGTCGGTGAAACGTGCCATTAAAATACCAAAAACACATTCGACATCTTTCTGGGCTGCTTCTTGTTGAATTGCAAAATGCTTCGGAGAACGTAAACACAGTCTAATTAGATTTATTTAACTGATTTTGGGATTTTTTTTAGAATTATTGATATTTATAAAATCATCTCTGTTTCCGTTTTCGTACGAATCGCAGTTTTACATGACCGTTTTCGTATGAATTCTATCTTCTTGTTGAGACTCAAATCGTATTGAAGAATTTACGAAAAAATCAAATCAGTTTCCTCCGACACATAATTTGTGGAAAACAGCAACAGGAATAAATGGACGAGATATTTTTGCCTTCTAAAATGATGCGCCGGAGAAAACTGCTTTTGATTTTTACGGAAATGCATCAATGCGATTTGAGCCTGCAGGTTTTGTACGAAAATGAGAATGCAAAAAATTGATTTGTTCGAACGTATCTGACTGGGGCATGTTGAAATGGGTATGCTATCTGTAAGCAGAACTAAGTTATTGATTAATATGTGTTCATGCGATGGCGTACAGTGCTCTGAAAATAACGGTGAACGCATGAACACATTGATGTCGTTTGAGGACCCTGGCATGCTAAAGAAGGCGTACCATATCCATAGGTCATACGACGCCACTGCTTTCGTATCGAATAGTGGGCTTTTTGTCCATCCCCTTGTACTGGCCAGCCCAAGGTGTGGGGCAGTCTTCCCATTGCCAGAAGCAGCAGTCCAACAAACCCAACATCCCTGGAAATCCACGTCTCTTGCCTTCATCCAACAGCCGTTTTACGTCGTCGTGGTTTGGGGATCGCAAATAGTGTGCTGCAAACACCTTAACAATGGTGACCAAGCTGATTCCGCTAAATCGTTTTTCACTGACGGATCACCATCGGATAGAAGAGTCAGCAGGCTTTGGTATATTTAATGAAATTTATTGCGCTAATCGTAAACTTCCAGCTCCTTGTTCCGCATATGTTGCTGAATTAGCGGCAATACACTTTACGTTAGAAATGCTTGCCTCACTTTCATCGGATCAGTATTTCATTTTCACGGATAGTCTCAGTTCTATAGAGGCTATTCGCTCCTTGAGGCCGATAAAGCACTTCTCGTGTTTTCTCATGAAAATACAGGAGCTTCTAAGTGCTTTATCTTCGCGTTATTTTATCATCACCTTTGTATGGGCCCATGTCATTGCTCAATTCTGGGCAATGAGATAGCGGACTCACTAGCACAGGTGGGCGCTATAGCAGGCGATATTTATGCACAAATCACTTGAATTTTTTTCCTATTTTTCGCCAACTGTCACTCGTCAGCTGGCAGTATAAATGGAGTAAAGGAGATTTGGGGCGATGGCAATTTCTATCATCCCAAAGATGTCGAAGAAATCTTGGTTTGGGGGGATGGATGTGGGTCGAGACTTTATTCGCGTGATGTATCGCCCAGGGGGTCAGTCACTCGACCACCATGTGATAACACCCTCAAAAACACACTCCGACCCACTTCAAACACACACACCACCTCCTGAAAGATAAACTCATTTCTGGCACCACTTACACGAATCGGTTGTTTGTTTTCTCACTGTTTTGTTTCCCTCTCGTTTGCACTGGCATGATCCATATGGTGGGTGTTTGTGCGTGAATGAACCGCCAAAAAACCCATGGTTGCCAAATAGCATACATTTTCAATTGTAGTATTACCATGTTGGACAAAGAAACATCTGCTGAAACACCATCTGACACATTGAAACACAAACACAAAGTGGCAGAGTGACAGGCCCCCTTGTATAGCCTCATGTCCAATCATTATTCTTTGAACGCTCATTTATACCGAGTTGGGCTGAGCGACAGCAATCTCTGTGAATGTGGACAAGGTTAACAGGACGCAGATCACACTATTTGGTCATGTGCTGAGCATCGTGGAGTCAAATCTGAGCTTTATGATTCCCTTCGGGCTCGAGGTAGACAACCCAATGTGCCAATTCGAGATATTTTGGCTGTACGTGATCTGGAGTTTATGAAACTCATCTTTGTGTTTCTGACAACAAATTAGCCTGAGATTGTAGTTAGTTTAACATGTACGTTTACTATTAGCACAGAGAGCAGACATCCAGGCTCGAACATTTTTTTCCAATTTACTGTGTAAATATTTTAAAACATCCCGCTGGAAAAACAACGCCACCTAGTCTAGGTTTCACCAAACTAAAATTGACAAATCTTGAGGCGTCATCTACATACGATTCACCAAAACTAACGGAAACGAACTGTAATTTTAAACGGCAGTTACAGACATTTTCACACGGAGGGCACTCCAGCTTGGATGTCTGTTCTCTGTGCTATAAGTTTTTTTTAAAATCTGTGTTCGTGAGTTTTCTTTCTCTCTCTCAAAAATGTTCAAGTCAAAAGAAAACCAAAAGTTGTATAGTTATTAGTTATGATTAGACAATCCAGAATTGAGAATTAATGCGTTATGTAAACCATACCTGAAATTCCCACACATCACTCCATCCGTTAAATTGTTATTCCTATTAACCTCGAGACGGCCGCGAGTAATCGGTTTTATCCCCCTGACTTTAGTTTTAAGATAACTGATGTATATAAAAATGAAAACTTGGCTCTGTGATGTTGATTCGATAGGGTAACTAAATTGATCATCGCTATAGCAACGACCGATGTGGAGAAGGGTGGCTAAACTAAAATGAGAGCGCTGCAGCGGTTCTGAAATAGCAGCGCTACTGTTGCCCACCGTTAATGATGCTCTTATAGCTCCAATATTTACCCTAACCACTTAAATAGTGTTGCAAGTTCTAGTTTCGATTTGGTCCAAAGAATCAAAGAGTTTTGTGGAGGGAACGGTATCGTCGATCGATTCTCATCTGGAAAGATCGGGAAATGTTGCTGCTGCTATCCAAAGCGCTGAAATGTTCAAAATTGTATTTAAAATAGTATACCTGAACGGGGTAATAATTACCAATATATATGAAAATGAGATGCTGTTTTTGTTTTTGTTGTTTTTGTTGTTAATAGAGGTTGCTGAAGTTTGATAGAGTTGTAAATGACAGTTGTCTGCTTTCAGAATATCGAGTTGAATGTGCTTGACATGATAAGGCAGATTGAAAGTTAACACTTTCCCGGTTTTCTTAAGCATAATTTATCGGGTCGTCTAGATCTTGGAAGAACACTATCATACTAGTCATACACGCTCGTTTGTAATTACTCAAAACTGAGTAGAAAACGACTAAGTTTATTTTAAACTGGAACTTCCATAAATAGAGTAGTTATAAGGTTACTCATTTCTGATTAACTAGGTCACTTATTAAAAATTTTGCTAACATTACTCAGTATCTAATTTTATTTAGTATTGTATTTCAATGAAATCCGACAACTGTCCACATGAAACGGAAGTGTCGAAAAACTTTAATTCATAATTCTATGGATAGATTGTAATTCATGGATTGTATTCGGCACTTCGAATTAATATTTTTGTTGAATACAACATACAGTCGTCCCATCTGGAAAACTTTTCATCGACTGAACCTTGGACTGATCGAAATTTTCGCATTTGACAGCTATCTATTGGCATTAAAGTTACTCTATTTTTTTAAGTACAGCGCTTTTACAATCAGAGTAGCATTTACTCAGTTGCCTTATATCAAGTAACTCAGATTTTGACATTTAGCATGGAGATACGAAACTGAGTGAAAGTTACTCTATTTAGAGTAGATCTGAACGAAAGTGTACTCATCGATCTAAGTTGTCATAATAGATCATTGCACGATGATGTCGTCGATACAGTTTTGACATTTCAGGGAGCTTGTTTACGTGGACTTTTCGAAATTTTCGATAAAATAAGTTTGAGATTTGTGCTCTGAAATTATTGCGATTGTAAATAAATTGCCCCAATGTTAATATTCTCAATGGAATAGTGTACAATCTGCAAAGCACGGATGGCAAATGATTTAAACTCTACCACCTTGTAAACAAGCTCCCTGCGGTGTAAAAAATGTGAGTTTAACACATTCGTTGCAATAATTTATATGAGCCGGTTATTAATGTGATTGCATGCATTTACACGGTAAAACCAACTAACACAAGATGTGGAGCAACATGTCAAATGTCCTGTGTGTACAAAATTTATGAAGGCATTCAAATCTGATTTTTTTCTAGGTTTAGATTCACGCTGCCGAATAAACAACTGCAACTTGATAGTAAAAATCAGTTTGTTAGATATGGAATATGATTCCGTCAGCGTTATACAATACGTGAGCAATTGACCTTTTCAATTATTACTTAAATTACAACACACATACTTTTTTCACATATTATTCTAGAACTACGGAAGCTTCACCCTGTCATCAAATTTTGACACTCGTGACTGTGTTGAAAATATTTTGTTCGGGAAATGATCAAATCTCTATTATAATTATTTTTCTAAAATCATTTCTGACCTAGTCTCATGTGCCAGAGTGATTTTAAAGATTGTACTCGAAAGAAATGCTACAGACAAAAATGATCACAAAAATTAGTTTATGCCGAATACTTTTGAAGCACTCAAGGAATAAATAAACTCATATTACCTATGTTTTTTAAGGGTTGCTTGTTCAAGATTCTCTCCTAGACTAAATGCCCGCACCTTGGACTTAAAGCTACGCCATCTTTCTTTTACACTTTCATCTACGTTTTCTTCACATACTTGTCGTTTTTGAAGACATTCCCCGATTTCCAGGGCTTGGCGTTCATAATCGCCCAGAATTTTTCTATTGGTTGAAGCTCTAACTAGTTTGGCGGATTTGCCTCCTTCGGCACAAAAACAACATCGTTGGCTTCGTACCACGCCATCACCGGTTTCGCGTAATGGCACGATGTCAGATCCGGCCAAAACAGAGTTTCACCTTCGTGGGACCGGGGGAAGGGCAGCAAGCGCTTCTGGAGGCATTCTTCTTCATATATTTGGCCATTGATGGTGTCAGTCGTTATGTACGGCTTGCTGAATTTGCCACACTTACAGATCGCTTGTCACACCAAGTACTTCTTGGCAAATTTGTTCTTCCGGAACCTCTCCGGAGCATCCCATCGGGACTTACCTACGAAAAACTCCATCTGCTTGTTTTCCGCTTTTATGCACGTCATGTCGTCCATTACGATACATTTCAGCTGTACCAACCACACGCGGTAAAGCTTCCTGATGTGGGATTTGGTCATCGTATTCTGTTTATCAGTTCGGTTAGACACCTTCCTTACCTTGAAGACATGATCGGCCCCTCTTCATTTTCTGATGGACGAACCAGACGGAAGAATTGACCTCCTTGGCCACGTCCCGAATCGAATAGTTCGAATTGCGCTTGGTCGGTCGTCTTCGCGCTTGTCTTCGCTGTCAGCTCGCTGCTGCTCTCCTGGGTCTCCTTGGACGATTTTACCACATGGGACACGGCCGAATTGCCGATTCCTAACTGTTTCACGATCGACCTGTGGGACCCGCCTAAATTTTCCACGACCGCGCTCATATTTTTTTGTTGAAACATTTCTTACTTGAAAGCCCTTTTGCACATGTAAACATTACACTCTAAACTAGTTATACCCAAAATTTCATAAATTTTTACCCATGCAGTAAAAAGTAATACACAAAAGAAAGTGTTGCATCTTTTTAGAGTACAATCTCTAATAAGAATTTTGATTTTAAAAAAAATGTAATGCCACGTTATGGATGCTGTTGGGGTAACCCACAAAGTGTGGTTATGTTCTGTCATTTGGAAAACAAATTAATTTTTGACATAGTTTATTTGTTATGTTATATATTCTCCGTGCGTGGAGTAACGAGTATGATGTAGAAGGAGATGTTCGCTCATCACCATGTAGCACGGAACAAGTCCGCCACTTCAACAGGCAGACCTGTTTTGTGCTACAACCTACCCCGCAGTGGGATGTTAGGCAAAGATTGACGTCCATGGTTCGAGTATCACTGGATACGTGCCCTTTCGCTCAATTTAAAAAAAAACATCTGTTTGATTTCCTACCTGCCATGCACTGACGAAACTTTCAATACTTTCTCTTCATATCTATCATTCTATCAAAAAACATTAATGTTCACTCTTGGTGCCTCATGGTGATGAGCGAACATCTCCTTCCACATCAAATTATTTTTTTATTTTTTTTAATAACGCTTGAAAGCCGATTTGAACCGATTAAATCCAACAGTAAGGATGCTATTGAGTATCAGCATGAGCGTGAACAGGATCACTCGTGGTTTGCTACTCCGTGATTGAAAAGAAGTCAGCTAGAGTGCACAGATAACCAACAGAATTTTACTAAGGAGTAGTAAATCTTTCTTAATGAGCAACTTCTTGAGTTTTTATTTATATGCAAAGTTGTGTCCATTTTGAATCCGGAATAATAAAATCATCAGTATCTCGGAAACTGATTGACGTACAAATAAGTTTAATACATCAAAACAAAATTTCTTTAATGGTTCTTTAATCCAACGTGGTCCACAATAAAAATCGCAACAACGTTGAAAATCGCCAAATCAACCGTGTATGATGTGCTCAAACGTTTCAGGGAGCAAAAGAACGTGGATCGAGTGCCTCAAAGTAAGTGTCGTAGTGGAACATATAACCGCAAGCTGAACCAGAAGGTGTTGAGAATCGTCAGAGCAAACCCTGCACTATCAGATAATGAAATCGCACAAAAATACGCTCCTACTTGCAGTACCGTTCAAAGAATTCATTTGTGAGCAGGATATCGTTCTTATCGAGCCAGCAAGCAACCAAACAGAATGTTGAAGTAATGCTTCGAGCATGAGCATGAGCATGAGCATGATTGACCGCCCGAGGATGCTACTCCGTTATTGCCAGATCAGCTGTTATTACACAAAGAACCAAAAGATGACGCTTGGGACTAGCATACATCCTCAATGTGTGTGGGTGGTTTATTTCAATGGAATACAAGAATACGTTAAGAACATCGAGTTTGAGGACTGATTTAAACCAACAGTAAGGATGCTGTTGGGCCCACTCACAAGTGTGTATGGTTTATTCAGCAGAATACAAAAACATGTTAAAACATCGAGTTTGAGGACCGATTCAAACCAACAGTAAGTGCTGTTGGGGCCACTCACAAGTGTGGGTAGTTTATTTCAATAGACCACAGAAATACGTCAAAATTCCGAAAGAACGTTGAAGCAAAGTTTCGTCACCATAACTCGAGCTTGGAAATTGTACCAGCAGGTTTTGACGAAGTACCAAGGATGCCTGCTCATCGACGATGAAACCTACGTCAAAATGGATTTCGGACAGCTTCCTGGCCAAAAACTCTACATGGCGACGGCACGAGGAGATGTTCATGCAATGGTTTAGTTAGCTTTTATGGACAAATTTGCAAAAAAAACGGATGATTTGGCAAGGGATGTGTTCGCAAGAGAAAGTGTTTGTGACGAAAAGACGATGGACTCGAAGCTGTACAAGAAGGAATGCTTCAAAAGCCGCGTACTACCTTTCATTAAAGCCCATAAAGGTCACGTGAAGTTTTGGCCAGATTTTCCACTACAGCCGTGAAGTCATCCAGCGGTACCGCGATAATAACGTAGATTTGATTGATACAAACATAAATCCACCGAACTGCCCGCAGTTCCGACTCATCGAATGATTTTGGGCAATAATCAAGCGAAAGCTTAAGAAACGTGAAAAAACGACTCGGGACGCGACTCAGATGACCAGAATGTGGAACAAATGTGCCAAGGAAGTTGACTCCGGAGGTGTGCAGCATTTGATGGGAGGAATAAAGTAGAAAGTGAGGATTGTTCATTACAAATGAAGAGAAATGATTTGTATTTATATATTTTACTGAAATTACTGATTAGCAAATTACCTTTGTTTTGATGTATTAAACTTATTTGTACGTCAATTCGTTACCGAGATACAGATGATTTTATTATGCCGGATTCTAAATGGACATAGTTTTTGACAACATGACTGGAACTACTGTATGAATAACTTTGAAACTTGGCAGACGTAAATAATACACTATAAATAAGATTTGCTAAAATTTTCAGGTTTTTTTTTCAAAATTTCAGAAGATTTTCGATGTACCATTTTTATTAAATACACCCTTGTAGGTAATGTTAAGCATGCAACTGATGATTTCAACAACGGCTTAAAACCAGCTGGGTTGTATAATAGTGTTTTTTACCTTGGGCATGTTAACCTCTACGCTAATGTGTTACCTTCAAATAACTTTAAAAAATCACGTCTCAAAGTATCATCCCAGGAAATCACTTCCCAGTACTTCCAAGTTTCTCCCCTGTCACTTACTTTTATTTTCTTCCACCATAATCATACTCCAACCTCACAAAAATAATCCGGGCAAGTCTGGCAAAAAATTTACGACCTTCCCAGTTGCTACTGGGAAAACTTCAAGACTGCCCTTCGAGATGAATACAATGTCGCGGAGAAAAGTTATAATCTGTAATGACCGGTTCATAAAAACCGGAAAACGGCTCCCGCAGTTTACATTGTGTGAATTTCAGCGAATGAAAATGATTATATCAAGCAAATTGGATTACGATTCGAATCAGCGCGAGACGCGTTTCAATTTCTGGTGCAAATCTTAACCCACATTCCACCTTGCCAAACAAATAGCACACCACCCGTTCGTAGTTGTAGCAAGTTTGATTTATTGGCCCATTTGGCGAGCTCATGATTCATGTTGTCGGCAAATATTTACACTCCAAACATCACATAAATTTCGCGTTGGAATAGGCACTGCACCTCTAACCGATAGTTTCCCCTTGGGGAGGCAGAAACAGACAGAGTATTCGAAACCGTATGCCGAGATCATCGTGTTTACCTTCGATGATGGAAGGATATTGAGTTGGTGATCCGGGGTAGGTGCTGGTGGAATTTTCTTCTAACTAAGTCAACTATCGTTGTGGTGGGACACAATCGATTTCGGAATGTCGAATTTTTAGGTTAGCAGAATCATAAAATAGTATCTCTTACATCCAGGAGATTATTCAATCTACTCAAACCGTACCGCATCCTTCTCGTGAAACACAAAACTCGAGTGACATCAGTTTCACGTCCGATTTCCGTTGCACAGGGTAGATAGGTTCGGAACACGTGTCACCGAAAAACGGAGAGGCAACAGATCGTGTGAAAGCCACGTTCCACCGCCGCAGCGTAATCTCAGTTCATCCACTATTTGACATGAACAAATCTGCCCACTCCGAGATGATGCACGCATACTGGCAGCTGAATGGATAACGGTCGGTGGTGGTTGCTCTATTTGCATTTACGAGGATCAAACACGTCGAACACGTTTTCGATATCCATTCAAGATTGATGCAGCTCGTGAGCGGGCAACCAACGTTCAGCTCCACAAACGACCGCACTAACCTACCTAAGAGTGGTAGAATGATGGAGGTGCAAGGTAATTTAGTTCACCACAAAGTTGTATCTCTTGCTACTTTTTGAGTATGCTGGGCACACACACACACACATTCAGAAGCATGAGGTTCGTGCATTATGGATTGCTCATCACTGCTAGTTTGCATCCTGGGCCGTCGTCGTCAGCGAGCGAGGTAAGCCGCATCGTTTAAATGGAGGCAGTGGCTGCATTCCGCTTAAATTTCCGGCGCTGGCCGCAGAATTTTGCACGGGTTTTCCACACAACAGCAGCAGCACTGGAGGGCTTGGTTACTGTTAATTTTCAACCGCCCGTAGAGACAGACAGATGTGGTCCAGCGTTGGTTTTTGGACAGTGTTTATTTTCCCGTCTGACAACCCTGTTTCGCATTATCCGGCATCGTATCGAAGCGCAGTGAAATGCATCAGCCATGGCTAGCGATGTGGGTGGATCATCATCATCATCATCATTACCGTTGTCGATCATGGCTGCTCGTTGCAGTGATTGTTTACATCGGTGTATATCAAAACATGTGAATTAAGTTAATCGACCTATCGACAGCCGTGTTTCCGAAGCAATACCATGAATCGCAAAATACGAGCAGAGCAGCGGGTGTTGACTGACAGATGGTTTCGATTGAACCCCTCTCGGAAAGGAAACGCAGTCGGCGGATTTGATCGAAAATAAGGCGAGCGGCTCAATACCATGGCAATGATTATTTTGATTTTATGGTTCGTTCAGATCGAACAAATGGTAGATCAATTTTAACATTGGAAATTATTTAATTAACTTTAATTTTGAAATTTGAATTTGAATTACATCTTTTTTAAATTGATATCTTTATTGATTTTCACGATTCTTATGCGCGGTTTAAACTAACTTATCTGTTTTCTATAAGATTGTAAACGATTTCGAAGTTTGCTGATTTTTCATAGATTTACCTTCATCCGCACTGACAAAATTACCCATGCAGCATCAATCATAGTAACCCATGAGGAGAATTCTCATTTTTTAGTTGTACCCCGATGGCTCCCGGATTGAATCTCCTTTCAATGATCACTTAAAGGATTGTTCAAAACAGATTTCTTCCATAATACCATTACCGACCAATGGTTGTTAGGTTGTACACACCCGCACCTACACTCTCATTGATGAATTATGGATGCTCCATTATAACAAACACTAAAACTTTAAACCCACAATAGTGGAAAAATGAAAACAAAACGTGACAGCTCTCGAAAACCCAACCGTTTGTGGTGTGATGTCAGTAGTATTGACAAATAATATATTAGGTACGAATCGCTCAACAAACAATAGCGAGAAAAAAAAGTAAATAAAAACGCTGCAGATCGGAATAGAAGCAACGACTTATCGCAAGGCGCGAGTCATTCAGCACACTTTTCTCCTGTGATATTTTTTTAGTGTGCCGATGTGTTGACAGTTCAAATTTTAATTTTTGCTGTTCCTGGCAACCAGGCATTTGTTCTAAAGCTCGATTTAATGTAAATCTAGAAGCACGGTTTAATACACCACCGCGTCCCTGGTGGATAAAACAAAACACTTTTGACAGGCATATGTTGATGTTTTATTGACAAAGATATTGTTGAAAAGTATTTCTCGATTGATCGACGCCTCTCGAAATTACGGATCATGGAACTTGAGAAAAGAAAGTTAATTGAGCACAAACATCTAGAGAATTCTTCGTGGTCTTCCTCAAAAATAGCAAAAGGGTTCAAATTCCCAAAGTCAACGGTGTGTCTTGTAATCAAACGTTACAAGGATACTCTCAGTGTGGATAGAGCACATTGCATCTATCATTAATGTGGCACTGAGCTGAGAAGAAAAGTGTTGAGGTACGTGAAAGGCAACCTAGGTGTCTCCATACGTGATTTGACAAAAAATACGATTCCAACTTTTCCACCGTGCGCAACATCCTTTCAGGAGAAGAATATAAGTCTTTTTGTGCCAGTAAATATTCGAATTGCTCCCTGAAACGAAATTCAGTGGCCAGAAAGCGAGCACGATTACTATACGAACGAGTTTTGATTGATTTGATGGCTGTATTTTCAAGGATGACGAAACATCTATCGAAATGAATAATAGACAAATCCCCGGGTGAAAATTTTATCTGCAACTGGTCATGGGGAAGTCCCTTCCCGGTATAAACTTGTTTTTGCAGTTAAGTTTGCTCGTAGACTAATGATTTGGCAAGGAATCTGCAGTTGGTGCCTTAAAACCAAGGTTTTCATCTCATCTCACACAATGTCGTCGAAGATTTGCACTAAAGAGTGTCTGAAAAAGGCGGATTTTACCCTTCATTTGGCAACACAAGACCAACGTTATGTTTTGTCCGGTTTTAGCCAGCTGCCACTACTCTAAGGAGGTACTAGAATAATATACTGCAAACAATGTTAATTTCGTTGCCAAAGAGATAAATCCTCCAAATTGCCCTGGGTTCAGACCGATCGAAGAATATTGGGCAATTGACATGCGAATACTTCGAGGATGCGGTAAAGAAGTGACAAATGCACAACAAATGCTTTTAATGTGGAATAAGTTCGCCGTTACAGTGTCACCAGTGACTGTACAGATCATGATGGCATCGATCACAAGTAAAGTGCGACAGTTCGTCCGAAACGGTGAAATGTAATAACTTTTGTTTGTCGTTTTGATCAACCGTGTATGCTGTTTAATTCTTGAGACAATCTGTACATGCAATGGCGTAGAACTAATAGATATAGGGTAACGGGATGTAATGTTAGCCTAGCTCCTTGATTCGGCCTATGCACCAAATATGTCATTATTTCTTCGATAGTCAACAAAATCATGTTGCTATCAGCATGACCGATTTATTTCAAAGCAATTGAGTCATAATCAATCAATTTATAGTAGTTCACCCGCGTAGTTTTCAATTTCCTTGACTTTTTAGACACCATGACTTTACTGGTTAAGCTGAACAGATTATCTATCTTCAAATGATCTAAATTTGCCGAAATTGAACCTTTATACCGAATAATGCAGCCAAGATGTACAGAATATAGTCACATGCTATAAACTTACAGGTTACATCAGTAAAATAACAATTATTTAAAAAGCAAACGGTGGACCCAATGTAAGGGACATATTTTTTATATGGCCTGTTGTATGAAAAGCTTAGTAAAAATGTTGTTATTGGTAACATTTACAATACAAATGTCTAAGTTCCGGTTAAATGTTGTTCATATGGCTCATCTTAACACTAATTAAAGGAACAAAATCTGTGTAGAGTGAATTATAATGTTTTTAGAGCACTCGACACTGAAGAAGTCTGTAAGTAGCAGACGAAATAGGCCTATCTGTCAAAAGATAAGCTCATAGTGGAATTAAATGGAATTTGCTCGCGATTACTAGCGAAAATTTAAAAAAGTGTTTCAAGGTTTAATTTTTATTTTTAAAAAGTGATCAAATGAAGTGTTAAATTTTAAATTCTCCTAGTTTCCCAATCACAATCGTTCTACTAATACGCTCAAAAAAGTTTTTTTTTCTAAAATAGTGTTTAAAAAAAAGTGAAAGTGAATGTTTTTATTGTCGAATAACCGCTAAATCATATGTAAAACTCACTTAAGTGTTTTTTAGCAGTTTAAGCATAGTTTGATTTGTGAAATTGTTTGTTGGGTAGAGCGAATACAGCTGGAAACGCCTTTAATCAGAAAATCAGGAAGAAACCCGTACGAAGATTGCATCTTATAGAAAAACAATCGAATGGGACGAACTTGCATCCATGATTAGACCCAATTTGGTACCCATAGACCAACATTACATCCATATCCCTCGAAAGTTTCTGACTTCATAAAACGAGTTGTGTAGTTTATTGTAATACATACTACTGATAACTTATTGAACATATCTTAGGAAGTGTATAGCAAGTTAAATTTTGTTTCCAGCTCAAATACTTTATGAGTTACAATTAAAAATGTAATCAAAAAATTTTTAATACAATTAAAAAATGTAAAAAAAAGATTGTTGCATATTAGGCTGAGTCAAGGGACACATACCCTATCTTTTTAAATATGTTCAAAGACTCGCGTAACAAATATTTGCAATCCGTTAAACATTTTCGTTGTGAATATATTCTGAGGATAACTTATTTGCATCAAAACAACAGCAAAGAGTTGTGGAAAATTTTGAAATCTTTGTAAAAACCTAATAATTGCAAACCGCGATCCATAACCTTCAATGGCACATTAGAACAGTCAGAGGACATCATTGCATGTAGATTTAATGAATATTTTGTCGATAGTATTTTGTCAATCAATCAATTCATTGATATAATAGATGAGCCAGACGAAATAAAACAGCCGATTAATATTAACTGTAGTTTCGAAAGTTTTTACCCAATAACGTTAGAGGATATAATCTTTTTGCTTTTCTGGAGTAGATAACGTAAATGCAAGATTGCTTTAATGTCATCGGAAACAACCTGCTGGACTTAATTAATGAATCGCTGCAAACTGGGCACGTGCCACAAGTTTGGAAAGAATCCTTAGTTTTTCCCATTCAAAAAGTCGCTGAAACGATTAAAGCCGAAGAGTTTCGTCCTATTAACATGTTACACACTTTAGAATTTTTTTTGGAACTGGTCGTAAAAGGCCAGCTGTTAACGTATTTGAATAGTAATAATTTGATTGCGCCGGAACAATTGGGATATCACGAAGGCCATTCTTTTAAAATCGCGTTAAATTTAGTGTTAGCAAAATGGAAAGAAACTGTAGAGCGTAAAGATCAGTCTTGGTAAAAGTCATGCTCATTAGATTCAAAAGCGTGGATTTTCAGGCAACATAACATTGACTACCTATAAGTTCCATGCGAAAATCAAATGATAACTCATGACAACAAACGTAACCAGAAGAACGATCGTTCAATTTTCAAAATGCTTTGATATGCATTAATGTAAACAAGTTCATTTTCAAAACGAATTTCGATATGTCAGAAATGAAATTCAATCAACCACAATGAATGTCAATTACCCGTTGGGATCGGAAAAATGCTAGGGCAGCCCAGTCCAGGGTATTCTTGCACAACATTGCTAGCATCTACTCCTCTGGGACGATGATGACGGCCCTTGTTGTTCCATGTTTGGATTAGGATTCAAAATCATTTAGCAAGAGATGATATTCAGATTTCATTAAAAGAAATTCATGTTTCCCGATTGATAATCAAAACAACAGTGACAGCAGATTTTTGACCCGCACATAGAGCTGACTTCATTCATTGCAGCAAACAAAATTCAGTTGGCATAGAAGTGACAGCGGTAACCATGAAAACCGGGAAAGTAAACATCATCATTACACTGGGATAAAATCATTTTCACTTCTCATGGATATTTTATGAAAATTCAAGGCACTGGTAAAGATACGATTGTTGCTGTTTTTTTGGATCTGAAACGCGCTTTTGAGACGATTTTTCGGCCCTTGTTGTTATAAATAATCAAGCGCTTTGGATTTTCAGGTTCCGCATACAGATGGTTCGAAAGCTATTTGTCTGACAAACCTCAACGGACGGCTTTTAATGATTCTGTTTCGAGCCCTGTGATGAACAGCCTTGGCGTACTACAAGCGAGTGTATTAGGGCCCATTTTATTCATTCTATATATTAATGCCATGCGACGAGTCCTGTGATTTTGTGATATTAATCTTTTTGCTGCTAATACCGTGTTGTTCATTGCAGCTAAAAGCCTCGAGGAGGCCGTTCACATTTGAATGCAGATTTAAGTTCCCTTAGTAGATGGTTAAAGTAAAAATAGTTGTAAAACTAAATTCATGATAATTTCGCGGAATCGAGTTATCGAAGACGTTTCTGTTAAAATTGACGATGAGACAATTGATAGCGTGCGTAAGATTTAATATCTTGGCGTGATTATTGATAATAGATTAAAATTTAACTATTGCTCCTCACATTGAATTTGCTCTTCCATTTTGTTTTTAGCTAATCAAACACAAATATCGAGATTACAGCGTTTGCAAAATAAGGATAATGCATTTGATTTTGAGATGTTACAGTTTCACTTCCTCCTCTTTTTTGTTAGATGCCCTACAAGGGCTATCGGTAAAGCATAGAGTTGTGTATTTGACAAAAGTGTACCTGCACCATGCACCTTTCGACCATGATGCACTGGAAAATTTTCTTGAAAAAAAATAACTACATGATTGCGACGCATAGTTTTAATTCAAGTCAAAAATTAAAAAAAAACATGGCTCGTCTAGTGTGCGAGACATCGTGGCTGGCACACTGTTCTAAGCGACTCACCCTTGATTTAAGAAGCGCGCCATTACGATGATACGAAAAATAATAGAGCCGAGCTGAAAGGTATCATGATTTTGCCTTATTACGATTCTCACTTCACCGATGACACCCGTATTGATGACAGTGATTCCCGTTTGACTGAGAAGTAATCGTTGTTTCTGGCAGCACAGTCTGAGAGTGTGTCTCCATATCCTATAACTGGTGCTAACGGTCGCATTTTGAGACCTAGTTTTTCTTGCTCCTCTGGCAACCTCGTTAACTCAGCCATTTTCGCGAGAACGTACCCGACCTGCCGAATAATCATCGTCATCGTCGTCAGTCATTAGAAGTTCTTCAGTATGCACAGAAGTAAATAAAATTGTGTCGTTAAAAAAAGTTGCTTTCTTGTGCTGGTTACTATCTCTGGTGTTGCCCACCGCTGAAGCCTTGGTGTTATCAGTAAATCACAACGTAGGGTAATCGCGCCAACATAATTTTTGTGCCGTGACTAAGATACTACCTGGACAACGTGCTAGGTGTTTCACTGGGTGTCGCCATCTTCCGAGCCGGCGCGAAACGGCTTTAAACTGAGAAGAACTCCATTCTCTCCGGTTGTTCCTGATTGTCCTCGAGTGGTATTGTTTCTGGCCTCGCAGCGACTTTTTCATCATCGGCCTATTAATCCCTAGTTGCGATTTTGGCCATTGTGATTGTCCTGCGTTGGCATCGCCCCAGCCTAGTAGCCGTATCGGTGGACCAGCTGTACCAGTGCTGGAAATTTCTTCGCCAATCTGCAGCATTTGAAATTTCCTGTGCTAAAAAATCTCTACTGACGAATTACAGTACGGACGGTGCTGCATCGTGTTCCTGTTGGCACATTTTGCTGTGGACAAGGTTGTCCGACGAGTGTGTGCTGCTGATCGTTCATCCATTGCACGAAATGGCGGCAGAACGGATGAGAGCCCAGCTACTATCACGACGTGCTACGCTGCTTTCATCGTTAGATCTTCCAGAAGCTTTTGGCGCCGCATTTGACGCCCAGGGACATCAGGCACAGGTGCAGCTGTGGCTTGAGTGCCTGGACAGCGTATGGAACAACCTGGAAGCGGTTCAGGCACAGCTTGAGGGCAGTGCTACAACGAGTCAGGGTAGGGCAGAACATGCTACCATTCGTGCAGGTTTGAACCATGGCTATTCGAAATATAAGTCAGCCTCATTTCGAAACTGCCTCTTCTTATTAACTAGCACATCCTGAAATCCCCCCCTCCCCTCCCTCCCCAAGCATCGTCTGCTCTCTCTGACATCAAGTTGCCGACGATTTCTCTCCCCGAGTTTGATGGGGATTACATGCAATGGCTTGAATTCCACGCATGAAAAAGGTGTCCGCTGCAGCACTACATGCATTAGTGGAGGAGTTCGAGGGCCACACAAAAATTTTGCACCAGCTGGGGGAACCGACCAAAACTTGGAGTGGTATTCTGGAGCATCTTCTGTGCACACGACTACATGACGGATTAAGCCTACCTCATCGATTTCTTGCACCGGAGGACACACTCGAGTTAACAGCTGATTCCAGCTGTCATTCTCATCCACCGAGGAAAGCTCATGTTCACTCACAGCTTTGCCTTGCTTCTTGTGCATCGACGACAGGTTCAGGTGGAAAATGCATCGCCTGCAGTCAGTCGCATCCGATAGCGAAGTGCACGAACTTCGTCCGACTTTCGCCAAGTGAACGACAGCAGCTTGTGAGCTTAAAGCGCCTATGTCAAAATTACTGCCACTGAAAGTATTCCACCAGTTGAAGTTTGGACAGTCCTGCAGCAACCTCGTGAGAATGTCTTCCTACTGACCGTCATCGTCATCGGCAGTCATCGGCACGGTGATGAATACTTAGCTCGCGCACTTCTTGACAGTGCCTCACAACTAAACCTCATCACGGATCGGATGGCAAAAATTCTACGGCTGCGGCGACAGCCCGCAAACGTGAACGTACAAGGAACAGGTCAGCAGAAAATTCTGGAGGATTTGTTTATGGCAGATTCGTCGCTTAACCAGAGTCAACCGATAGATATGGTTCTGGGCGCTAGACATTTTTATGCCTTCTTTCCCAGCTCTGAACGCATTCAGCTTGGTAGAGATCTTACATTTCTAGTCAATAGCGTTTTTGGTTGGATCGTAGCAGGCTCAGCAAATTCAACGTCTACCGTACAGACGTCTGGTTCGTTTGGAAAAAAAATCACAGTTTTGCCAAAAAGCCAACTTGTCTTAGCAATGGCTACTTTAAAACTATTTGGTCATTTGGCGACTTCCCTCAATGCCATTTTGCCGTTTAATGCATTTACTGGAGGCAAAATGGTTTTAAAATGCCTTTTCAACTTACCATAATAACATAATATGAATAAGCCCTAAAACGGCACTTAAAAACAGTATTTTACGAGTTCATAAAGTTATTAAAAAAAACCTTTGATAGGAGTAAAAGTAATTTGAGAAAACAAGGTCTTAAGATCGTTGCAAACAAGCTGCGTAGGTTCTCATAAACCTGAGTAAAATATGACACCTATTGACGCCTCTTGGTACCATAATACAACCGAATTGATTTCTTGTGGCTTTCATAAAACTTCAATAAAGCTTAATGGTTAAAGCTAAATGGTTTTGGAAATGTTACTTGGGTTATAATGTGATTTCGACCCATCAGATTTACTCAGTTACTCAATGGTCAACCTTATCTAATTGAACCCAACGTTGAGTGCTTTCAAATCCAAGTTTAGTTACTTTTGTTTTGCCGTGTAGTGTCTTACCGTGAATTTTAATTTAACTGTCCTCAATGACAAATTTACTGTCCCAACTCAAGCGGACGCACATCAAATTCTGAGAAAGTTCCCTGCAAAGCAAGAAATTAAAATGATAGCACAACAGAGACATAACTTCCCTTATCGGACTCCCGATGTCCTGCGCCCATAATTGGACCTTTGTCCAATTTCACACTGTTTATATACCGATTCGCACCCAGACCGGCGAGGGGCAACCTAAATTCATCTGGCCGTCCATTCGCTTGCCGGTCTCCGCCGGACAGTAAACGCGGAAATGATGATGATGAGCATACATAAATGCCCCCCGCTGGAGTTGAATCCAGGCTCTGCTCCGTTGAAGTTACGAAAAAGAAAAAGCCAAATCTTCCGCTTGTTGGCAATTGGCTTAGCTTTTATTCTTCACGGAGCAGAGCCATTCGAACACAGTTTGGCATTTTATTAAGTTGAGATTGGGACAGATTTCAAGGATACAGGAGCAGCCGAGTTTTGTGTATTGTCAAGTCGTAAAATTCACGACGTGATGCAGCTGAGGGAGGAATCATCTTTAGGGATGTTGCTTTCTTCCTCAAATGGTTATGATGATGAAGACGTTGTTTGATTCAAATTTCCTCAAGCGATGGTCGACTAAACTCCAGTGGCCGACCTTGAGCTGAATAGAGATGAGATGTTCGTTATCATTCGTCCGAGTGTTCTGACAGGGGGCTTGGCAGACTTGCATATTGATTTGTTTTGCTTGCTTGTTCAATACTGTTCATTTTAGGTCAAGCGCATATTCTTTCCTGCAGAACTGACACCGACAATTTACATGGACTCCTTTGGTAATGCATTCTGTAATCTCAGTAAGCAGTAAAGCTCCATATTTATGCACCTGCACGGAAAGAATCGTTTACCCAAACACTGAGAACTCAAGAAGTTTTCACCCTCGGGTGAATGATTCTTTCCATGCGTTTAGTTCCGAAAAAGGTTAAGTGGAACAGGGAAAAAGCCCAGACAACAAGTCATTCATTATCACCTTTTCCACCATCCCTTGCCGTTGTTTCTAGCAAGCTCGCTTCATGTTTATTAATTCAACATCCCGAAGCCACGGAGCTACAAATTACGAGGCATTTTAGTTAGCGAATAGAACCATTTCCTAATTCGGTTTTGCATCTCCCCAAACGAAGAAAACTCACGTGTGATGCTGTAATGAGATCAACTCATTAAAGTGGTCCTCCTTATCCAAATGCCATAATTTTCTCCTCGCCCCACCCCACCTCACCTAGCCGGTAAATTTCTGCACCCCATCATCTCGCTAACGACCGGGTAATATTGCTCCAACTAAGCCCGGGTGCTCAGCACTAGTTTTGTAAGCCCCATTGCCATTGCTCTTTCCTCTCGTTGGTTGGTTGTGTAGCGGAAAACGAGTCGAGCCATTAGCGTATTATAGAAGTATTACATACAGTCAGCCCGAAGATGCCGCCTGTAGAAAGCAGTGGCATGCGTGGTGGCAGGGGAGCGGAATTTAGAGTGTAATTATGTCATTTTCGAACGAGCACACCCCGTAAAAGTAAATCGACCAAAGGGAAAACTCTTAACGATTAAGTTTCCCGGCAGAGTTTCTGGAGAGCTCAGAAATTAATGCTTTATGACTGGGAGTTTTTGCCGGTGTGGAATTTTCCAGGAAATTGGAAGCAGTTTGAACTAATTTCGGGTTGTGGATGGCGGCGGTAAATTTGTTCTGTCAGGGATGTTGCGGTGGAATAATTGCGGCTGGAAATCATTCGGGATTGGAGTGTTTATGCAACAGAGGACATTATTTGGAAGAAGCAAACATCAAAATTCTGAAAGAATCATCATTACAAGGTCCAGTTATACTCACTGTGAGATATAAACTGAGATCTTTCGCAATGGACAAATACAGGTTAATACAGGAAAGCACTCATGTTGAAGTATAGGACATACATTTCGAAATGCTTCTGAAAAATACAAATGAAATTATAATTAAAAGCGGTTTATTGTATGATGGAAGAAAATCCAAAACAGATCAATAAACACATGTTCTGCAGAATAACAATAAAATTAAAATAATTCGCCTGTTTTGCAGTTTTGTATTTTTTTTACCGCTTTTAATTAAAATTTCTTTTGAATTTATTAGAAGCATTTCAAAATGTTCGCCCTACACTTTAAAGGCCCAGCTACAATGAGGAGCGCAACGGCGCGTTGCGGCAGCTTTTGACAGTTAATCCTTATATTTTATGTCAAAAACTGCCGCACCGCGCCGTTGCACTCCCCATTGTAGCCCAGCCTTAACACAGAGAACAGATATCTAAGCTGAAGTGCCCTCTGTGTGTAAATTTCTGCAACTGCTATTTTGAAATCACAGCCGCGCCACTTGCGCGCCTATAGATTTGATAGTCTGTCAATTTTAGTTTGGTGAAACCTAAACTAGGCAGCGCTGATGTGTCAACGGTTTGCTATTAAAAATTTACAAGGTAAATTGGGGAAAAAATGTTCGAGCCTGTATGTCTGTTCTCTGTGACTTTAACATGTGAGCTGTCAGATTCATCGCCACTCAGTGTCTTCGTCTTTTTTCAACCTGGATTCGTCTATAAGGGAGAGCTACCAAATTTTCCGGGTATTTAAAATCAACTAAAATCAAAGAGAAAAAAAAATGTGAGATGATACACTTTCCTAGAAACGTAGAAATTACCTTGACTTTACTTGAGAAACAAAGAAGTTCGCATTTGGTAAAGTAAGTAAAAGTAGGTTCCGTGCAACATCTGGCAGGATAGCACGATACTTTGCATATAATCTGCATATCAACTTTAAAGTTTCTATTTCTTATGTGTATTTGATGTGTAAAGCGCTCTTTTGATCAGCGTGAATATTCACAGAACAGCTATGGTTGAATTTTTCCCCTACTTCCGGATAACTTTACCATGGAGTGATTCAAAAATTACAACAAAAAAAAAGTTCTACGTAGGGTTATATGTTATTGTCAGCTCCTTTCTCTCGTTTGGTAAGCCAATTATGGTGAGAATCTCAAAATGATACCATCGTTGAATTAAGTCCTAATCAAGAATATTCAAATGCTCATAAATCTATATAATAAAAAGACTAAAATATTTACCTGCACTTAGTAATTCAGAAAAAGCACCAAAAAATGAAAAAAGTGCCACTAAATTATTAAGGCCTGTGCCAACAAATAATGTGTGATCAGCATTAAAAAATTAGGAATGAGCAATAAAAAATGAGAAAAGATCTTCGGATAATCTAATTGTGACCGGTAAATCTGTCAAATAAAGCAACAGCTATTAGTATATGTGCAATTAAATATGGCAGTATTTCCGCCAAATTATGTAATTTGAGCACTAAACTATTCGCATATGTCTTTTAATTTTGTTGGATTTTCCCATAAAAACAGTAAAATGAGCAATGGATAAATAAATATCCATTGCTCATTTTACTGCTTTTACGGGAAAATCTAACAAAATTAAAAGGCATATGCGAATAGTTTAGTGCTCAAATTACATAATTTGGCGGAAATACTCCATATTTAATTGCACATATACTAATAGCTGTTGCTTTATTTGACGGATTTACCGGTCACAATTGGATTATCCGAAGATCTTTTCTCATCTTTTATTGCTCATTCCTAATTTTTAATGCTGATCACACATTATTTGTTGGCACAGGCCTTAATAATTTAATGGCACCTTTTTTATTTGCTCAAATGCTCATCTCTTTAATTGATGATTAATTATGCTACCATAATAAAAATGAGTTGGGGTTTCCTTTGTCACGATTTAACTCGCGAGCGGCAAGACCGTTTGGCATGAAAATTTGTATGCAGGGGTTTTTGAGGCCGAGGAAGGTTTTTAAGATAGTAAGAGACCCCTCCCTCTTCTGAAAGGGGGCTCCCATACAAATGAAACACATTTTTCTGCATAACTCGAGAACTGATCAAGCAAAGGAACCCAAATTTAGCATGCGGAAGTTTTTGGAGGTAAGAAATGTTTCTATGGTAGTTTGAGACCCCTCCCTCTCTAGAAAGGGAGGCTCCCATACAAATAGAACAGAAGTTTCTTCATAACTCTAGATCTAATAAAGCAAATGGAACCGAATTTGGATTGCGGGGATTTTAAAGGCAATAAATGTTTCTACGGTAGTTTGAGACCCCTCCTCCCTCTCTGGTAGGGGGGGGGCGTGAGGCTTCCATACAAATGAAATACAAGTTTCTGCATAACTCTAGAACTAATCATGTAAATGGAACCAAATTTGACCGGTAGAGGTTTTTGAAGGCAAGAAATGTTTTTAAAGTAACTCGAGACCCCTCCGCCCGCTGTAAGAGGGGGCTCTCATACTAATAAAACACAAATTTGTGCATAACTCGAGAACTAATCAAGCATATGGAACCAAAATTGGCATGTGGAGGTTTTTGGTAGCACAAAATGTTTCTATGGAAGTTTGAGACTCCTCCGTCATCTGGAAGGGAGAGGGAGGGGGTTTCCATACAAAAACAACACAAATTTCTGCCTAACTCGAGAACTAACCAAGTAAATGGAACCAAATTTGGCATATGGAGGTTTTCGAAGGCAATAAATGTTTCTAAGGTGGTTTGAGACCCTTCCGCCTTCTGGAAGGGGAGACTTCCATAAAAATGAAACATAATTTTTAACATAACTCGAGAGCCAATGGAGCAAACGAAACCAAATTTGGCATGTTGAGGTTTTTGGAGGCAAGAAATGTTTCTATGGCACTTTATTTATTTATTTATTTCGTCAAGCAATGTAGACTACATACAATGGTTACAGTGTTCTACTTACATATTATACATTATTTCTGTTTGTCTTTTAGACGACATTTTATTTGTTCTTTAGACATAGTGATGCCGATGATTTCGCAATGTAAGTTATACTGACGCATCATTCGATTAATGGGGCCATTTTTGCATAATTAGTTCTGTATGATTTTTCTATCAATAATTTCCGTGTTCTTAGATGCCGACTGGGACTATAAAGTTCAATTGCGAGAGCAGTTCTTCTGATTTTATGCGTTGTGAAATAATGTCATTGACGTAGAAAAGCATTGCAGATTCGCGGCGTTCTTTAAGTGTCTGTAAATTGATAAGCATGCAGCGTGCTTCATAAGATGGCAGTGGAAATACAGTCCAATTCAATTTCCTTAGGGCATATAAAAGAAATTGCTTTTGGACGGATTCTATGCGTTAGTCGTGTATGGAACAGTACGGGTTCCATACTAGGTTGCAGTATTCCAGAATTGGCCTGACATATGTAATGTATAATATTTTAATAGTATATGGATCTTGAAAATTGTGACTGAACCTCTTAATGAAGCCCAGCATGCTATTTGCTTTACTTATAATAGTGTTGTAATGTTCTACAAAAGTGAGTTTAGAGTCTAGGGTAATGCCTAAGTCCCTTACTATTTTGCATGTTTCTACTTTTTGGTTTCCTAAAAATATTTCCATACGAGGTGTTTCTGATTTTTCTGCTAAATACTATTGAGTTACATTTTTCACGTTAAGTTGAAGTAAGCTTTTGCTACACCATGTGTTGAATAAGCTAATTTCGTTCTGGAATTCTTCTGCGTCACTAGGATTTTTATTTCCATGAAGAGCTTCATGTCATCTGCATATATCAGTATTTGGATTTTTTTAAGTATGTAGGAAATGTCGTTTATGTACAAAATAAAAGAAGTGGGCCTAAATGTCAACCTTGGGGACCCCCGAGGTGACAGAGATAGGTTCTGAAAGTTTATTTTGAAAGCGAACAATTTGTTCGCGATGCGTTAAATATGACTGCAGCCAATTTAACAGTCCAGGTTCCATTCCAATTGTTTGCAATTTGAAGAGTAATAATGGTATGTCGATTCGGTCAAAGGCCTTACTGAAGTCAGTGTAAAGTGCTTCTACGTGCTTGCCATTGTCCATTGCATTCAAAATAAAAGTTACAAATTCAAGAAGATTAGAAGTGGTTGAGCGACCTTTGAGAAAGCCGTGCTGTTTGCTTGTAATTTGATTTTTTACTTGCTGAAAAATATTTTCATTCACGAGAGATTCAAAAAGTTTTGGGATGCAAGAGATAATGGCAATTCCACGATAGTTGCGGATGTCTGATTTCGTGCCTGATTCACCACCCTCCCCACTTAAAATGGAGGGGGGCTCCCATACAAATAAAAAGAAAATTTCTGCATAACTCGAGAACTAATCAAGTGACTGAAACCTTTTTAGCAAATGGGGGTTTTGGAGGCTAGATTTCTATATAAAAATGAATTTCTGTCTGTCTGTCTGTCTGTCAGACCCTTATAGACTCTAGAAGTTCTGAACCGACCAACGTGAAAATTTATATGAAGGTGTTTTTGGGGCTAGGGAAGGTTCTTATGATTGTTTGAGACCCCTACTCTCTCAGGAAGGGGCGCTCTCATACAAATGAGACACACATTTCTTCAGAACTCGAGAACTAATCAAGAAAATCGAATCAAAATTGACAAGTGGGGGTTTTGAAGGCAAGAATGTTTCTATGATAGTTTAAGGCCCCTCCCCTTTCTGAAGGGACGGGGGGGGGGGGGGCTTCAAACAAATGAACCTAAATTTTTATTTTAATCGATGAGCCCAGTGCGATGGTTCGAGAACTAATCAAGCAAATGGAACCAAATTTGAAATGTGGGGGGTTTTGAAGGCAATGATTGTATCTCTCTGGAAAGGAGGACTCCCATACAAATGAAACACAAATTTCTACCAAAATGAGAATTATCCAGGTTACTGAAATACAAAACGTGTGTTTCTCGGATAAGAAGCATGTTTTGATAGAAGTTTGAACCCCTGCTTATTTCAGAAAAAACAACTCATTCCGAAAAAAAACATAAAAGTGCCAGTTACATTAAATTTTCCTTCATTTAGTTGCAAGCGTAGCAGCGCACGCACCGGGTTCAGCTAGTCTATATAATAAAAATGAGTTGGGGTTTCCTTTGTCACGATTTAACTCGCGAGCGGAAGGACCGATCGGCGTGAAATTTTGTATGCAGAGATTTTTGGGGCCGGAGAATAATCTTATGATGGTTTGAGACCCCTTCCTTTACTGGAAAGGGGGGCTCCCATACAAATGAAACACAAATTTCTACACAACTTGAGAACTAATCAAGCAAAAGAAACCAAATTTAGCATGTGTGAGTTTTTGAAAGCAAAAAAGGTTTTTATGGTAGCTTTAGAACCCTCCCCGTCATAAAGGGGGGCTCCCATACAAATAAAACACAATATTCTGCATAACTCGGGAACTAATCAAGCAAACGGAACAAAATTTAGCATGTGGTGGTTTTTAAGACAAAAAATTTTCTATGTTGATTTGAGACCCCTTCCATCCTCTTGCTGGACCTGAATGGATAGGATTTGGTTTTTTGAAGACCTATTCAAATGAAACGCAAATCCTTGCATAACTCGAGAACTAATAAGAGAAATGGAACCAAATTTCGCATGTGGAAGTTTTGAAGGAGGAAATGTTTCTATGGTGATTTGAGACTCTTCCGTCATATGAGGAGGAAGGGGGAGGGTGCTCTCAAACAAATGGAACCCAAATTTCTGCATAACTCGAGAAATAATCAAGCAAATGGAACCAAATTTGGAATGGACAAGTTTTTAAGGCATGAAATGTTTTTATGGTGGTTCAAAGCCCCTCCTCCTTCTTAAAAGGGGGCTCTCATACAAATGAAACAAATTTCAACCAAACATGAGAACTATACCTACTGCTTTGCAAATTTGTATTCAGTGGTTTTGGGTCCGGGAAAGCATCTTATGATAGTTCGAGAGCCCTCCCGCTTCTAGAAAGGGTGGGATCCCATGCAAATGAAAAACAAATTCCTGCATAACTCGAGAACTAATCAAGCAAATGGATCCAAAATTGGTATGGGTGAGTTTTTGAAGGCAAAAAATGTTTTTGTGGTAATTTAAGACCTCTCCTCACTCTGAAAAGGGGGGATATCATACATACGAAACACAAATTTAAACTTAAAATGAGAACTATTCCTACCGCTATGCAAATTTGTATGCAGGGGTTTTATGGGTCCGGAAAGGATCTTATTATAATGTAGAAGGAGATGTTCGCTCATCACCATGAGGCACCAAGAGTTGCACAACAATGTTTTTGGCTAGAATGAAAGATGTAGAAGAGAAAGTGTTGAAGGTCCGTCAGAGTGCGGCAGGTAGGAAAATTAACAGATGTTTTTTGGTGCCAAAGGCACCTTCTGCCCCCACACACCCCTTCACGATGTTTCTCTCGAA